>CABHPQ010140751.1:11868-41535 GCA_902168405.1 Peromyscus aztecus | reverse complement strand
CGGCCCCGCACCGCCGCCCCGAACCTGGAAGCTTCTGAAGGTTCGCACCTGCAGTGCCCATGCGCCCGCGCTGCTCTGCAGGCTCGCGCGCCTTGGTGCGGAATCACAGTGCCGACGCCGCCCCTTTGCCTCCCTGGCGCGCAGCCTGGCCGGAATTCCCCGCCCGGTGGCGCCGGACTAGCTTGCCTTCCCGGACTACAGCCGCGGAGTGCCCACGGCCTTCGGAATCTCACTCGAATTCTCACCAGGGTTTCCCAGAGTGCCCCCCCTCCCGCCCCGCCCAGCCACAGCGGACCGGGGAGACTGGGAAAGCACTGATAGGTACGAATCTCTAGCTCCAGACTCCCAGCACCTTGGACAGTGTCCAGGACATAGCCCACTTGAGGCCACCCTCAGGACCTGAAAGACTTCAAGGGAGTCATACCGCTCATCTACAGGTCTCTAGATGCAAAATGGAGATCACCAACCCACCACCTGGAATTCCACCAAGGCCACTGGCAGTAGCCATTGCTAGTGAATGACCACACCAGCAATGTCGTGTCCCCCACTCTCAAAGCTTCAAGTATTAGCAAGTGTGGGCAGCCAAGCATTCAAACTCATGAGCCTGTGGGGCCATTCTCATTCAAATGGCCACAGTAGCTGAAGATGACCTTGAGTTTTTGATCTTCCTGCTTATGTCTTAAGTGCTGGGAGTATGTGCGTGTGCTACCATGCCTGGTTTCAGGCGGTGCTGGGAATGAAACTCAGGGCTTCTGGATGTTAGGCCAGCACTGTAACAACTAATCTAAGTTGCTATTCCTCCCCGCAGCTCTCTGAACTCTTCTAGCCACAGTGCCATATCTTCTTCTCACTCTCACCTCAGACTGTCACAGCCCCTCATCTTCCCAGATTAGAAAAAACCAAGTTTTTATTGCATGTATTTATGTTAGTGCGTGTGAGCCACAGCGTGCACATGGAGCCCAGAGGACAGTTCCCTGGAACTGCCTTGTGGTTTGCTTTGTTCCTTACTGTCTTTCTTTAGACTTGGAGATCTCCCTCCCTCCCTCCCTCCCTCCTCTCTGAGGGCTGAATTGAGAATGGCATCCACAGGCTCATGTGTTTGAATCCTTGGTCCCAGTTGATGGAACTGTTTGGGAAGGATTAGGAGGTGTGGCATTTTGGAGCAGGTGTCACTGGGGGCGGCTTTGAGGTTTTGAAAGCTCATTCCATTCCCAGTGCTCTCTCTGCCTCCTGCTTTCACATCACGACGTGAGCTCTCAGCCACAGCCTGTATCCTGGCTCTAACATCATAACCTCAAGCTCTCTGGAACCCACACGCCCTTTTAAACCGTTTCTTTATAAGTCCTGTTCTATCACCGAATAGAAAGTAAGATATTCTCAATCACTCCTCAGCTCCTGGGAAATGAGCCTGAGGGGAGGCAGAGGGACCCCGTGAGAAGACTGTAGAGGTGCCCTGCCAAGTAGCTGCCTGGGGTGGGGGGGGGTGCCTTTTTGCTTTGCCTGGATCAACTCTCAGATGGACAAGAGATGGCTCTCTCAGTGTTAGGGTTTCTAGAGGCTCACGTGTGTTCTCAAACCCAGAAGCTGCTGCTCTAACCCTTGAGAATCAGAGGCTTACACTCCAAGCGCTCGGCTGGAGGCTGTTGATCTTGGTGTTCAAGGCACAGGCTTGCAGAGCTCTGATTCTGCACTCAGGGGCTGCAGTGACAGCTGGGGTGTCAGCACTCAGCTCTTCACCCTCCGCAGCTCTCTGGCAACCCTTGACTTCTCTCAGTCTCTGCTCCCACCTCACACTCGTCACACTCTGTCATCTTCCAGCTCCTTCCTGTCATTTGCCTCCTCAAAACTTTGAAGCCCTGGTGCTGTCTGCCTTCCGCACTGTCTGGCTGCCCCTAGTACCACAGCTCAGAACGGCAAGAACAGGATCCTTAGCTCCTTAGTCCACGGTGGCTCTCTGGGACTCTAGCAGCCACCATGTTGCAGCTACAAGAACCTGAAGCCCCAGTCCACTTTTCCTGCAACCAGCACAGCCAGCCTTATTAAAGCCAAAGACCACAGGCAGGCTGAGCCACCTTGAAAGAAACCTTTGTTAGAGCCATGTTGCAACACCAGGGGTGAGCATGCTGGAGAAAAACCTCCTAACTAACCCAGAAATGAGTCAAGGCAAGCAGACACTTTCACAACTAGAAAGGGGCACAGAACACCTGTGAGGGACTGTGTGTCCCCACCAGTCATTGCACACCCTCCAATCTGCCAGTCACTGGCCTCGAATAAGGGCCAAGTAAGTCACTTGACATAAACTACAAATAAACGTGGGGAAAAGGACCCTCAGTTGAGAGATTGCCTCCATAGATTGGCCTGTAGACTGAAATGGATGCAGTACAGAAACCAAAGTAGCTGCTCCCTGGGAAAAACGGTTTATTCCAAACCACCAAGGCTGTCTCTCAAGGAAGCAGACAGAAGCAACTAGGGGGAAATTTCCAGGATTTTAAGGGAACTGGTAGCTGGGAGGAGGGGAATCTGTAAACTGGGGTGAAGGGCTTTGAAGTGTCTACCAGGTACTAGTTGAGTGTAGATTGAAGGGGCATAGAAGCTGGTGTAGACCTTCATATGCTAATAGGTACCTCAGGCATATGTTAATGGAAGAGCCAGAGATAAGGAGAATGCTTCCTTTTAGCAGGTAGAAGTTTTTCTCCCAAGTTTGGGGAGGGGTGAGGGTGGGGTAGGTGCTGGCTTTGGTCCAAATGCCAAACTTGAGGGATTTCTTCGGACCAGACATGTCTGGGAGGCATTTTCTTGAATGATTATGTGGAAGGGCCCAGACTACTGTAGAGAATGCCACACCTGGGTAGGTGGTCCTGGGTGGAATAAGAGAGCTGACTGAGCAAGCCATGGGGGCTGAGCAAACCATGGGGAGTAAACCAGAGAGCTGCACCCCGCCATGGCCTCTGCTTCAGTTCCTGTCTTGAGTTCCCGCTCTGACACTCCTCAGTATATCCTGACCCGAGAGCTGAAAGACAAACATGCCCTGTTCTTTAGGCTGGTTTTGGTTATGAGGTTTACCACAGCAATAGAAAACAAATTAGGGCAGAGACTTTTTGCAAACCACAGCTTTCGGTTGGAGTCCTGGGGGAAGTGTGTCCCCTCCCCAGACTGGCTGTAGTGTAATCTAGAGAAGGCTGCACAGTGTCTTCAACTGTGGGTCATGACCCCGGATGGGGGGATCCTCATGACTGAACTTGGGGTTGTGAAAAGTTGGGCAACGGTAAGGGTATCCAAGTGCACAACCACCAAAATTTAATTAAAAATAAATGGATAATAAATCTGAGGTGCTTTGGGCAAAGCTACGCCCAAGTGCATCTCATGACTTCACTGCACCCGTGGTTCCGAACATGCAACACATGCACCAGGCATGCTGTCACACCCCACAGTGCCAACCAAACTCCCTGAAACACCTCGGCTCAGATCCCAGGCTATTGCACCTTATGAATGGCAGTGTTTTCAATACCAAGTTTTCTTTATGGAAACATAATGTCCACCTCAGAGAACACAGATTCTTGTGTGGGTGGGTGTGTTGGGAAGGTGGAGATCCCAAGGGTTTGCTGACTGGTTAGCTTGGCCTAACTCGTCAGCCCCAGGTCATAGTGAGAGATCTTGTTTCAAAACACCAAGTGAATGGCAACTGAGCAACAACCCGAAGTTGAGCTCTGCCCAGGGACATCTGGCTTTCTTTGCCCTGACCTTGAGGGAGGATAGAAATGTGGGGACTAGAGGGCTGAAGAGCTGCCTCTGTGGTTAAGGACACTCTCTGCTCGTGCAGAGGACCCAAGTTTGACTTCCAGAACTCATGTGGCAGCTCACAAAGTTCTGTGACTTTAGTTTCAGGGGGCTAACACCCTTCTGGCTTCTGGGGACATGGTATATACATAGTGTACATACATACATTAAAACAAACAAGAGGAGTCATTGTGAGTCATGCCTTTCATTTCAACCCCTTGAAGGCAGAAGCAGGCAGATCTCTGTGAATTTGAGGCCAGTCTGGTCTACATTTTGAATTCTGTGAGAGCCAGGGCTACATACAGACTCTGTCTCAAAAAACAAAAATAAATAAATAAGAAATTTGAGCCGGGTGGTAGTGATGCATGACTTTAGTGCCAGCACTCAAGAGGCAGAGGCAGGCAGACCTCTGTGAGTCGAGGCCAGCCTGGTCTACAGAGTGAGATCTAGGACAGGCACCAAAACTACACAGAGAAACCCTGTCTCGACAAACCAAAAAGAAAAAGAAATTTGAGTAATATTAAGGTGAGGTGGAGGATAAGGCTCTCACTCTGGTCTGGTCTATGCCTCTCACATGCTAAGAGTGTTTACAAAACGGAAGAACATTCCTGCTCTGAGAGATGACGAATTCCTGTTCTCAGAGATCACCTTGTTGGAATATCAGAACCATGCTCACACCAGAATGTGCATCTTGACCCCGTGACCTTTGATACTTACTTGTTTGTAGACAGGGACTCACTATGTAGCCCTGGTTAGCCTGGAGTTCGTTAGATAGCCCAAGATAGATCCTTCTTGTGATCCTCCTGCCTCTGCCTCTGAGCACTGAGATTACAAGCATGCATGCTGTATCCTGCTTGTGCTTTTGATGTTTACCTATGAGCTCTTCCTTCCCATCTGTAAGCTTGTACAGTACGCCACCCAAAACTCCTCAGAATCTCGTGCACCCAAGGACATCCCTTCACAAATTACCTACACCTGTAGCTGTAAACACACACACACACACACACACTTCAGTCTTTTTTTTTTTTTTTTTTTTTGGTTGGAGACAGGGTTGTGGCTGCATTCCTGCTGAGCTACTCCTGGCCTGTCTCCAGAGAGTAGCACCTAGCCCTAATCCATCTTTTGTTTAGCAGATACCTTTTGTTTCTCTTGTCTGAGAGTCTCCCAAGGATACAAAGCCTATGCAAAACCTGGTTCAGGAAACCTGGAAAACCGTGGTACCTGATGAATCAAGGAATTTGCACTTGGCATTGTATCTTTGGGAGCTCCTTTCAGGTTGTATTGAGCATACGGAAATCAACTTGCTAAACTGTAAATATAGAGAAAAATAAAAACACCTTGGGCGAAGGGAAAGTGCTTCAGTCCTTAGAGGCTAGACCCGCCTGCAGCATTCTTAAGGTGCCTCTGATTTTTCTCTCCACAGATCCCTGTGAACCCACACACCCATGCCACGACATTTCCAAACACAGTGTTTCACTATGAACTGACCTGGCTGTCCTGGAACTCACTCTGTAGACCAGGCTGGCTTTGAACTCCCAAGAAGTGCTGGGATTAAAAGCCTGAGCCCACTACTTCCCAGCTCCTTTTTTTTTTTGTTTGTTTTTTTTTTGTTTTTCGAGACAGGGTTTCTCTGTGTAGCTTTGGAGCCTGTCCTGTAACTCACTCTGTACTCCAGGCTGGCCTCAAACTCACAGAGATCCGCTTGCCTCTGCCTCCCGAGTGCTGGGATTAAAGGTGTGGGCTGCCGCTGCCGCCGTATTTTTTGTTTTTTTAAAGACAGGGTCTTCCTGTGTAGCTCTGGCTGGCCTGGAATTCAACAGAGATCTGCCGCTGCCTCCCAAGTGCCAAGGTTAGATATGTGGCATCATTCCCGGCTCCTTTCTTAATAAACTGTAACTTTGTTTCAGGCTGACACCTCTGGAATACTCCGCTGCAGTGTGGATATCAAGGTGTATGCAAGTCTCTGAGGATCTGCAGCTGCTTGGCCAGAACAGGAGGGAGTACTCAAGGCCTTTTCCCTGTGTGTGGGCATTTGCCAAAGGTGGTTAGAGGAACCGACTTAACTGTGTAGCTGCCTGACTACAAGAAGCACTCAGGACAAGGGTTTCCTGTGCAGCTCCTTGGTGGAGTGCTCTGCTTTCCACATACAAGCTCCTGGGCTCCACAGAAGGAAACAAAAACAAAAACGAAAAACAGGGAAAAACAACCAGCTGGAGTCAGGCTTGAAACAATGTTGTTAGGGGCTGGGGAGATGGCAAAGTGGTTTAGGACTCTTGTTCTTGCAGAGGATCTGGGCTCCATTCCAAGCATGATGGCTCACAAACTCTCTAACTCCATTAATAGTTCCAGGGGATCTATTGCCGCTCTTCTGACCTCCATGGGCACCAGGCACACATACATGCATGCAGGCAAAATATTCAAACACATAAAATGTTTTAAGAACGCAAAAGTGGGATTGTTAGAACTTCTTCCCAGGATAGATGTAAACAACTCCCTTTCCTGCTAGGGTCCCAGTGACAAACTGGCATAGGATCCACCTAAGTTCACTCTGGGGACCAATGAGGGGTTACCTCAGGGGTGTGGGTGCTCCCTACGAAGACACCAGAAAGTCTTTACCCAGCAAGGAAGATGGCTTTCCAATAGTCAAACCCACAGCACCCTCCACTAGTATTCCCTAGCACACAGAGGCAGGAGGATCACAAGTATGATGCCAGCCTGGTCTAGATAACAGTATCCTGTCTCAAAATATAATATAATAAGACAAAACCCCCATGGCTGTGGACATGGTTCAACATGGAGCTGCCTTGCATTGAGAAGGTCCTGGACTTGATCTGAGATCACATACAAGAAAAGGCTTTAAAAATTCCAAATACACAAAAAACAGGTTAATTTTATTATTGGGGAGTTTTGAAACAATCCACATGAAAATGTTACAGCCCATCACCCTTACGAAAGTCAATTGAGAGTACAAGGAGGCCTTTATTGTGGCCTGTGACCTAGAGTGGACAAGTACCAAAGCTTAGGGTGTTGTTGGGATCTTTACTCTTTCTTGGGGAGCCCACCACCCAGCTCCCAAATAAATCACACAGAAACTTATTTATGAATGTCCAGCCTTAGCTTCCTTAGTTTCTAGCCAGGTTCCCTTAACTTAAGGGATCCCATTTACCTTTTGCCTCTGGGCTTTTCCTGTTCTCTTACTTCTATACCTTACTCTTACTCCATGGCTGGCTATGTAGCTGGGTGACTGGCCCCTGAGGTCCTCCTCCTTCTCTGGCTGCTAGATCTTTTCTTTCTCTCTCCTCCCAGATTTTTCCTTCTATATATTCTCTCTGCCTGCCAGCCCCATCTATCCTTTCTCCTACCTCATTATTGGCCACTCAGCTCTTTATTAGAACATCAGGTGTTTTACACAGGCAAAGTAACACAGCTTCACAGAGTTAAACAAATGCAACATAAACAAAAGTAACACACTTTAAAATAATATTCTACAACACGGGAGTACAGCATTTTTAAAGGCCAACGACCATGATAACATCAATCTTAGATCAGGGCCAGAGTAACCAGAGTCACCTTATAGTATTTTATTTATTTATTCATTCATTCATTCATTCATTCAGTCAGTCAGTCATTTATTTATTTATTTATTTATTTATTTATCTATTTATTTGGTTTTTCAAGACAGGGTTTCTCTTTGTAGACCAGGCTGGGCTGGAACTCACTGAGATCCGCCTGCCTCTGCCTCCCAAGTGCTGGGATTAAAGGTGTGTGCCACCACTCCCTGGCACAATTGTACCCCTTTTTTCTTCTTTTCTCTTTCTTTCTTTTTTTTTTTTTTTTCCGAGACAGGGTTTCTCTGTTTAGCTTTGCGCTTTCCTGGATCTCACTCTGTAGACCAGGCTGACCTTGAACTCACAGAGATCCACCTGCCTCTGCCTCCCGAGTGCTGTGATTAAAGGCATATGTCACCACCTCTTTTTTTTTTTTTTAAAGATTTTTATTATTTATTCATGTATATGAGTGCTTTATCTGCATGTACGACTTCATGCCAGAAGAGGGCATCAGATCCCACTAGAGATGGTTGTGAGCCACCATGTGGGTGCTGGGAGTTGAACTCAGGACCTCTGGAAGAGCAGGCAGCGCTCTTAACCACTGAGCCATCTCTCCAGCCCCATGTCACCACCTCTTTTAACAGTTTGTAGTTACTGAGCTAAGCATGGTGGCTCTCATCCCTAATCCCAGGTACTAGGAGGCTGAGGCAACAGGATTGCTGAAGCCCAGGAATTTCATGTAGTCTTAAGCAATACAGGGAGACCCTGTCCCCAAACAAACAAACCCCTGCAGTTATTTCAAAGATAAATATACATGCCTGCATACAAACGTGTAGATAATGAGTTGTGACTGACCCCTCTCACATGACCCTCAGCCCTATGCTTGGGCATCCAGACTCTGCAACCCACCTCCTGCCCTTTTCCAGTGTGTCACTGAGCTTTAGGCAGGGCAGACAGAATCCCTGTGCTGATGCTCTCCTTGGGCTGTCAACCCATTAGAGCTCCAAAACCCAGGTCTCCCTGCGGCAATCACAGAGACCTTGGTTTCCTGGGGCTGACTTAGCTCTGGGAAGAGAAACTAAGATGCTGTGTTGCCTGACTGTTCTGGGGGTTGGAAGTGCAGTCAGGATGCAGGTGGGGTCAGTGCCTTCAGAGGGGTTGAGAAAGAGCTCCCCCTTGTCTCCCCTGGCTTCTGGAGGTTTGGTGGTTGTATTAATCAGGGTTGTCTAGAGTGACAGAACTTATAGAATGAATATATTAGCAAGACTTACAGGCTGTGGTCTAGCTAGTCCAACAATGGCTGCCTAGGAATGGAAAGTCCAAGAATCCAGTAGTTGCTCAGTCCACGAGGCTGAATGTCTCAGCTGGTCTTCAGTTTTTCCACAGAATCCCAAAGAAGTAGGCTCTAATGCCCATGAAGGAATGGACTGGCCAGTAAGAGTGAGAGCAAGCAGGCAAAGAGCAGAAACTTCCTTCTTCAATGTCGACAATGGACTAAACCTCTGAACTCTAAACCAGCCCCAGTCAAATGATTTCCTGTATAAGAGTTGCTGTGGTCATCAGATTGCAAGCCCAGTGCCACTTTGAGATCTTTGGCAGCAAGTAACTCTGCAGCTCACACACGACTGAGCCTATATGATAATGAGTATTCAGAGATGGGTAATGCCTGGGGGGCGCTCACCAACCTAAAACAGAGCACCTGTGTGGCCTGGGCAGGCGTCTCCATGACGGGTAAGGTGACCTGCTGATGTCACACGCAACCCAAGTCAGAAGCTCATTTTTTAATAAAAGGGGGACCTGTAGGGCCCTGGCCCCCGTTTTGGGTAACTGCTGCCTTGCTTGTGCACCTTGACCTTGATATCCTCCCTATGCTAATTCCCTGCCCGGTTCCACCCTCCTGAATGCTTAAGAGAAGTTCCTTGTCTGTGTATCCTGAATAATGGGCATTAACAGATTAGAAGCAAGATTGTAAAACATCAGTAGCGAACTTCTGCCCTCCGGGGTCCTCCCATTGTGCTGTAAGCCTGTATTTAAGACCTCCTCCCCCTTCAATAAATGACATTCAGCATTTAAAATAAAAAAATATATATATATATTTGAATGAATACTGCGAATGTAATCCATGAATACCACAAATGTGATTAATATCATGAGTGTAATTAATGAATATCATGAGTGCGATTTAAAAAAAAAAACAGAAAAAAAAAGAGTTGCTGTGGTCATGGTGTCTCTTTACAGCGATAGAAACCCAAATTAAGCAGAACTTGGTACCAGGGACTGGGGTATTGTCATGTTATGCCAGACCACACTTTTGTTTGGAAAAATATGGAACACTTTGGGACTTTGGACTAAAAAAGGAATTGAACACTTTAAGTGGGGCTTAATGGGCCATACTAGTAGGAGCATGGAAGACAGTGGTGCTGAGAGTGATTTGGACTGTGGGGGTGTGGCTCAAGAGGCTTTAGAGGAAAAGAATATTAGTTTGTGGCCTACAGACCAATCTTGTGATATTTTGGTGAAGAATATGGCTGCTTTCTACCCTGGTCCAAAAATCTGCCTGAGGCTAAAATGAAGAGTTATGGATTAACAGCTTTGGAAGACAGTTCCAGGTATCCGTCTTGACTGTGTCTCTTGGTTATTAGTGGCCATGCTTATGCAGATTTATAATGAAAAGGAGCAAGCCGAAAAAGGAAAAAAATACAAAATGTAGAGTTTGAGGAGCCAAGGGCACCAGGAAGTGAAATGGAGCTAACTCCTGTGTTCAAGAAGATAAAGAGATTAAAGAAAAGCCTGGTCAGGTATGGTGGTGCACACCTTTAATCCCAGCACTAGGGAGTCAGAGGCAGGGAGATTCCAGGGTTCAAGGTCAGCCTGGTCTACAGATCCAGTTCCAGAGCAGTCAAGCTTAGGCAGTGAAGGAAACCATCAAAACACAAAGTTGGTGGAAATACATTTGAACAAGGGGGGCCATGTTCTAGCCCTAGAAAGCAGCAGAATTTGGCAGCTTAGCCATGTGGTTCTGGCTTTAGAGTCAAGGATACAATAAAGTGGTTTTGGAATCCCCTTCCAAGACTAAGGAAAACTTCTGAGGCCAAGCATATGTCAGGGGTGTTTCTGAATGGAGGCCCAGAGAGGCCATTGTGTGAAGCTGTGAAGGTGAAGTCTAGATTGCCTTGGAGACCCCAAGATGTTGGAGATGCCAGAGTCATGGGATTCCTATCAAGGAAAGCTGCTAACAGGGAGTGGAACCAGCCTAAGAGAGAGAAGTGTGTTGCAGTCAAGAAAGTCAAAAGGAGTTGGAAATCTGAAGAGTCCTTTTCCATCAAACATGGAGGTGAAGAGTTTAGAGTTTGCCCATCTGGTTTTTGGTCTTGCTTTGGTCCAGTATTTCCTCACTATGCTTCCTCTTAATCCCCTTTGGACCAGTAATGTATATCCTGTGCTGTTGTATGTTGGAAGTATGTGATCTGCTTTTTCATTTTGATTTCACTAGGGATTAAAGTTAAGAGATTGCATGAGTCTCAGAAGAGACTTTGAACTTTGGACATTTAAACAGTGCTGATACTGTGATAGACTATGGGGACTTTTGAATTTGGGGAGTGGAATGTGGTGGTTTGAAAGAAAATGACCTCCATAGGCCCATAGTGAATGGCACTATTAGGAGATGTGGCCTTGTGGGAGGAAGTGTGTCACTGGGGGTGGGCTTTGAAGTTTCAGGTGCTCAGCCAGGCCCAGTGTCTCTCTTCCGCTGCCTGCTGATCCAGATGTAGAACTCTCAGCTCCTTCTCCAGCACCATGTCTGCTTGCACACTGCCATGCTTTCTGCAATGATGACAATGGACTAAACCTCTGAACTGTCAGCCAGCCCCAATTAAATGTTTTCCTTTATAAGAGTTGCCATGGCACTTGGAGGAGACCCGATCTGGTGTTGGTGTGGCCCGGGGTTCTGTTTATGTCTTTCCTCAGGACAATGAGGTTCCTCTTTGGATTCCTGAGCGCTGTGAGTGCCCTGTGGCTGCTGCTGAAGCCCAACATGGCAGAGACCTATTGGGCCTTCATGAAAAACTCTACCCTTCTGATGCCAATGGGGATTGAGAGCCCAGTATGGCCAGCTTTGGCAAGCATTAACGTAAGCCTAGGAACTGTAGCCATGCGGTTGGGTTCTACAGAAGGTAATGTATGGTAACTGCTTTTTCAAGTATGTTTGAGAACGTGTCACCCAGACACCTCGGAGATTAAGGATAACCCTAAAGGTCACTGACCTCCATTTGTTAACAGTAGCATGCCAGCTTAGCCTTTTCATTTTCACAATCCTCCTCAAGCTGGTGTAGTACCTACATTTCAGGAGTGGCTCTATGCAACATTTATTGGCCTCCTGAAATTCATTTAGCCCCCCTTTGAAGATACCTTAAAATTTATGAGCCTGAATGTAGCCATTATAAGACCATTAGTTATGCTCCTTATGAGCTGTCTGTTTTTTCTTTATGGTTCTTAGTTGTTCTTTTGCAGAGCTGCCAGCTTAAGTTGTGCTGGGATCAAAAAAAAATGGGCCTTGGTGGTTCATGTTCCTGGAGTTGTATCCATGCCAGTGGATGTCCACACACTCCAGAAGAGAATTTGACATTGCTGCTGCCGATGTTGCTGTTATAGCAATGGCACCCACCACTGCTACTCTTTCTGGGATTATCATTTCATAATTGCTTACTATAGCTAGCACAGTGGAGACCCTGGCAGCAAAAGTAGCTACCACACTTAGTTAATCTTTCATTCTATTGGGCATGATAAATTTAATTCAACAGTTATATACATTTCAATTGGCTTTGAAAATTATAAAATTATAAACTCAAGTTCCATTTGCTTTTGGGATACCATCTTACAAGGACTCCAACTTGCAGTAAGGCTTGTTAAGGAAGGGAATGGCTCAGTTGCCTTTAGCCTACTGGCTATGGGTGGGGTAGGACCTCTGTTGGTCTTTTCTGTGTCAAACACACAGATTGCAAGCCCAGTGCCACTTTGAGATCTTTGGCATCAGTTAACTCTGCAGCTCACACACGATTGAGCCTATATGATAATGAGTATTCAGAGATGGGTAATGCCTGGGGGGCGTTCACCAACCTAAAACAGAGCACCTGTGTGGCCTGGGCAGGCGTCTCCATGACGGGTAAGGTGACCTGCTGATGTCACACGCAACCCAAGTCAGAAGCTCATTTTTTAATAAAAGGGGGACCTGTAGGGTCCTGGCCCCTGTTTTGGGTAACTGTTACCTTGCTTGTGCACCCTGACCTTGATATCCTCCCTATGCTAATTCCCTGCTGGGTTCCACCCTCCTGAATGCTTAAGGGAAGTTCCTTATCTGTGTAGCCTGCATAATGGGCATTAACAGCTTAGATGCAAGATTGTAAAACATCTGTAGCGAACTTCTGCCCTCTGGAGTTCTCCCATTGTGCTGTAAGTCTGTATTTAAGACCTCTTCCCTCTTTCAATAAACAGCATTCGGCATTAAATAAATAATTAAAAAAAAAAAAAAAGAGTTGCCATGGGGCAGGATGGTGGTGGCACACACCTTTAATCCCAGCACTCAGGAGGAAGAGGCAGTTGGATCTCTGTGAGTTCAAGGCCAGCCTGGTCTACAGAGTGAGTTCGGACAGCCAAGGCTACACTGACAAACCCTGTCTCAAAACAAACAAACAAACAAACAAACAAAGTTGCCATGGGCTGGAGAGATGGCTCAGAGAGATGACTCAGAGGTTAAGAGCACTGACTGCTCTTCTAGAGGTCCTGAGTCCAATTCCCAGCAACCACATGGTGGCTCACAATCATCTATAATGGTATCTGGTGCCCTCTTCTGGCATGTGGGCATATATACAGGCAGAACATTGTACACATAATAAATAAAATAAATAAGTAAATAAATACTTTTTAAAAGGTTTCCATGGTCTTGGTGTCTCTTCACAGCAATAGAAACCCAAACTAAGACACATGTCCTTAAAATAAATAAAAATAAGTAAGTAAAAATAAATTTAATAATAAAAAAAGACACATGTTCTTTTTTTTTGTTTGTTTGTTTTTCAAGACAGGGTTTCTCTGTGTAGCTTTGAGCCTTTTCCTGGAACTCACTTGGTAGCCCAGGCTGGCCTCGAACTCACAGAGATCCGCCTGCCTCTGCCTCCCGAGTGCTGGGATTAAAGGCGCGTGAGCCAATACCGCCCAGCAGACCCATGTTCTTATAAAGGCCTCCAGTAGAAGGCATGGCCCAGACTAGAGGTGTGTCTTCCCACCTCAAAGATCCAGATTAGAAGTAGATTTTACCACTTCAAATTAAATAAAAAAAATCCCCACAGGTGTGTCCCATTTTTGGGTTTTAGTTAATTCCAGATGTAGTCAAGTTGACAACTAAGAACAGCCATCACAGCTGTCCTCAGCTGTCTTGGCTTGCTCACTCTTGGGACAGTCTCTATTGTCACCAGAGTCTCCCCTGTAGTTCTGCCTGTGGCCCAGGCTGGCCTCAGAGTCACTATTAGCTGAGGATGACCTTGAACATCTCCTTCTACCTCAGTGCTAGGATGACAGGATGCACAATGCCTAGGTGTGGTGGTTTGAGTGAAAGTTGACTCCACAGGCTCATCTATTGGGATGCTCGATCCCTAGTTGGTGGAACTGTTTGGGGAGGATTAGGAGGTGTGGCCTTGTTGGAAGAAGTGTGTCACTAGGGGTGGGCTCTGAGGTTTCACAATCCTACACCATTCCCAGTGCCTGTGGATCAGATGTAAACTCTCAGCTACTGCTCCAAATCCATGTTTCCCTGACTGTTCCCACGTTCCCCACCATGGTCAAAGACTCTTAAGCTTTTGGGACTGTGAATGCCTAAATGAAATGCTTTCTTTTTGAAGTTGCTTTGTTCATGGTATCTCATCACAGCAACTGAAAAGTAACAAGGTACCGTTTATGTGGTACATGAGTTCAAACCCAGGGCTTCAGCATATTAGTCAAGCTCTGACAAGCCCATTTGCCGCCCTGTGTTTCCTCTGCTTAAGAGGACACCATGTTAGATTTGGGGCCTGCCCTGATGTAGTATCATGTACCCTGAGTTTAACTAGCTCCATCTACAAAGACCAGTTCCCAGGGAGATATTCATAGGTGCATGGAGTTACAAACTCAGACTAACTGGGGGCCACAACTGAGTCCAGAGCAGGCACTGGCGCTGTAAGGCCGTCCTTCATTGCAGAAACACGGTTCCTGGGGGCCAGAGTGATTGACCCCTTCCTCAAATGGGAAGCAGGCTCCTAGTTAGCACCGCTGGCTGAATTACAACTTCACCTGCCCATGTCACCTTGTCTTGTCTTAGGGCAGGAATGTGGCCCTAAGCCCCGTAGCTGCCTCCCTCTTGGCCAGTGGCACTAAGGGCACTGCCCAGGGCATTATGGGTAAATAGATGACTGCAGGGAGCCGCCATTCCAAGATGGTGCTGGCCCCTGGCAGCCCAGTAGTAAACAACTCCATATATGGTTATAATCTTGAGTCACTCCTGCCAAGGTCTGCGCATGCGCAGGTTACCTTGTCACAGCCTTATGTCCTCAGCCTATCCCGTGGCTCTCCGTGCTTGATTTCTGGCGGGATCCAATCACAGATTGACCCGTTCATTCAAATCCTCATATAAGCAGCCGCCTAGTAGTGCCCCGGGCCCCTCACTTCCAGCTCTCCCTTAACCAAGAGATGCTCCAATAAAGTGTGATCTGAGAAGGATCCTCACGTGGTGGTCGTTCTTCCTCGCTGGTCGAGGAGCTCGCCGCAGATGACAGTGTTTAAGAAGGAGCCTCACCAGGCGGTGGTGGCCCACGCCTTTAATCCCAGCACTCGGGAGGCAGGTAGATCTCTGTGAGTTCGAGGCCAGCCTGGACTACCAAGTGAGTTCCAGGAAAGGCGCAAAACTACACAAAGAGACCCTGTCTTGAAAAAAAAAAAGAAGGAGCCTCACCAGTAACAGGGACACTGTGCCACCACACCACACACCAGGAATAGGAACATGGCCCCTCACCATACCACAAAATAGGAATAGGACCACAGCTCCAAGACATACCACATACGACTGTTGTGAAACTATTTGAAATAAAACCTTCATCTTGGAGGGAAACTCCTTAAGGCACAGGATGTTTTAAGACAAGGTGACAGACCATCCTACAGGGAAGTTTCTTAATCTCAGGAAGTAAACAACGCAGTAGCTTAAGGAAGTTTCTGAAACTAGAATCACTAGCCACCCCCCCTTCCCAAGCATATGTAAGGAACAGGGAGACTGCTGAGACCCAGACAAACAAAATGGCCTGGACGAGACAGAGCAGCTGAGCTGTCGAGCAGACAGCCCAAATGAGCGACCTGGTAAGGACACTCTGTAACCCTCGAGCTGTCACCCATGCTGGGGTGGTGATGCAGCTGTCTGTGAGTCATTTCTGCAGCTGTAAGTAACCTGCCTCATCCTGTGCGGCTTCGGTCCTGGAACCCTGACTAGGGGCACCGAGGGGACTTAGGAAGGACAGACACACTTACAGGTGGAGAAGGCACTAGCCACACCTCTTACCTCCACAGCCCAGACCCCAGCCTCAGTGTGTTTATCATGTACATCACAGAGGGAAGGACCGCTAGCTAGGCAGGTGTTGGTAGGTGAGCAGGCTCAGGCTGTCAGCAACCAGGAGGAAGAAGAAGCTGCAAGGCTGGTTTCTGTGCACATCACCACTCACTGGCACGAGACCCCCAGGAAGGCCTGACCAGCCCTCTGAGCCTCACCAGACAAGGTTTTGCCACTCCCGTGGGGCTGAGGCACTGGAATCCTTGGCATGGCCGTGCCCACACCCTTCACTCATTCATGGCTTCCTCCACACAGGTCCCTATCCACACACACACACACACACACACACACAAGCACAGAATAAATAAAAATCTTGTATTTTAATGCCATCCATCATCATAATAAATAACTCACAGTAAATGACTGCATGAAGATGGTTTACAAAGCACCTTGATGGAGTGATTTGGTTCACATAAGAGGCCACCACGTGTACACACTGACAGATACCTGTCCTGGGCAGGGGACCTCAGGTGAGGAGGACAGTGAATGGGATAGATGAGTTCTTGGATTTTTTGTTTTTTAAACAAGCATTAATGTTTTGTCCCCCCCCTTTTGTTTTCAACAAAAACACCAAAGTGATGACTTTGATTTAAAAACACTCCATTTTAAACAGCCTTCACTGCACTTGGCACACTGTGACCCCCTCTCAGCTCAGCTTGAACTCTGAGCCGTGGTCAGACACATCTCTGAGATTCTTGATTTTCTGCCTCTTCTCGGGCAGGGCCTGGTTCCAAAGAGGAATTCAGGACCTGGGAAGTGCCAGCTCGCCCCAGCCAACCTAGGCCACAAGCCCTGAGACCTCCTGCTTCACCTGGCCTCTCTCTGGAAGATCCCAACCCTACTCCCCAAATTCTCACAGCTAGGGGACAGCAGGAAAGTCACACCTGGGGATCCCGCATGACTCCCTGCTCTTTTCCTGAGCCACCTGTGGGGTGCGTTTTCAGTCCCACCAGGCTGGTGAGTCTGTCAGGTGACGTCAACATCAAATCACAGTGACAGAACCTTCTAGAGATTTCAGCAGGGAGATCTTGTGCTCTGGGCAGAGTCTTCGTGGATGTTGTAGGGTTGAGTCCCTGGTTCCTGCTGCAGGGATTTCTCTGCAAAACACACGGGATTTTATCAAGTACTGAAAACGCTCCATAAGGCTGGGTCCTACCATTGGATGGGATTCGAGGAATGACCGTCACCCAGGGTATGGTGCTGAGGAAGAAAGTGTGGGCCTGCCTGGGGCCAGGACCTTTCCCTAGTTCAGGGCTTTCCTGTTCCACATTCATCACGGAGTTTTGCTGAGGAATATTCGCCACACTCACCGGCCTCCTCCAGGGTGGTGAAGTACTGGAACCCCTTCAGGTCAGCGGCCAACAGTGTGCGAAGCACAGGCACCTGGGGGACAGACAGGCTTCAATCCAGGGCAGGGGATGGCTGCTCTGCAACATGGTGTTCCAGTGAGATTCTGCTTTGTCTCATATGGATGGAGGAGGAGGAAGGTGGATCTTGGGGTCCTCCTACCAGAGGACCTTTCTTTTATTTATTTATCTATCTATCTATCTATTTATTTATTTATTTATTTATTCATTCATTCATTCATTTATTTATTTATTTATTTTGTTTTTTCGAGACAGGGTTTCTCTGTGTAGCTTTGCGCCTTTCCTGGAACTCACTCTGTAGCCCAGGCTGGCCTTGAACTCACAAAGATCTGCCTGCCTCTGCCTCCCGAGTGCTGGGATTAAAGGCGTGCACCACCAACGCCCGGCTCAGAGATCTTTCATAGGAACAGTCTCCATAATGATCTAAAATAACGAACCTACGATCCTCAGCCCCCGACTGGGCACCATGATAAAAACGCGGCCTGACTGAAAAGCCAACACAGCAACGAGAACGTCTGCTGGCGCCATTCAGCCTTGAGAGTACGCAGAGCACACCCACGGACAAATCCTCCCCTCCCAGGGTCCCCTCTTCCTCCCTACAAAGCCGGTGCCCCCCGGGCACAGTCCCCACTCTGTCTGATTAAAGGACACCCCACTTCTGCAGAGGTTGACCTCCTCTTTCTTTTATTTCCACATTGACTCATGAATCCTGATCTAACAACCATGAGGATGAGGGCTCTGCGCGCGTGTGTGCACACACACACTCACTCATACACACACACACACACACACACACACACACACACACACACAGCACAATGGGCATGGGCATAGCCCTGGACCAGGGCCCTGGCCTTAAGTTCCCAGCACTGGGCACACAGACCACATGTGTGGGTCGGCGCTGACCACAGGAGAATGAAATCAGATGGTCAGTAACCTGCCAAGTTACAACCACAGCAGCAGAGAGGCCTGGACACGGATCCTTATAATGATCATTTAGGATTTTAAAATATTTTAATTCTTGTTTTCGACAGGGTCTTACTCTGTAGCCATGGCCAGCCTTATACTTAAAGTGTGAGCCAGGCTGGCCTTGAACTCATGTCAACACTCTTGTCTCAGCCTCCTGCATGCCAGGACTATAGGTACATGCAATAGTATCTGTCCACAGGTGTCACAATAGCCCAGAGCCACAGGGAGGGCTGTGGACCCTCCTCTGAGGTGGCCTTGCTCTCCTACCTGCAGGCCAACGAAGGCCAGGGAGACGCCCCGCTTCTGGAAATCCTCCAGGAGCTCACCGAGCCCCACAACCACGGTGTAGTCTATGCTGCTGACATGCGTGCACTCCAGGACCGCGCAGCGTGGTAAGGATGCTGGGGAGAGAGGCCAAGAGTCTGTTACAGCACCAGGCAAAACATGTGGCTCTGCAGCCATGGCAGGGGTGAAGCAAGGCCATCAAGAGACCATTCCCCAGGGCTATCACTCAGCAAAGGGGCCAGGGTGGAGGCAATGGCTGTCTGGAGAAAGCTACTTCCTTCTTGGGTTCCCCTGAATGTCAATTCCCCAGGCAGAGGAACAGGAGCAAACATGGCCTTTGCTGAAACAGGCTGTAGGGGGGGTCATGGGACTGCTGCCCAGCAGGGACTGTCCGATCCGCAGCAGACACTACTCAAAGAGGCCTGAAATGTGAAAGCAGGCGACTGTCTCCCCGACCACCGAGGCTGTGCCTGAGGGTGCTGAGGCTGTGGTGTAGGCGAATGTGGGGGTGCGTGCTGATTTCTGCTCATCTTGGCTGACCCACATACCTTCCAGTGCCTGGGTCATTATTGCCTCTCGCAGAGCATCAATTGCAGGGAAGTGCAGGCCACTGGCCGGCTGCAGGACAAGAATGTGTCCTTCTGACACCTGGATGGAGGAAGGCAGGAGTGAATGGCAGAGGCAGATGGGTTAGGACGAAGGGCTTAAACTCTCCCACTTTTACAACCGAATTTAAGTTGCAGCTCTCTGAGAAGGGCAAGCAGGTGTCTTTGCCTACAAAGGGCCATCAACCTACAAGGCCCTTACATTCAGGGTCGAGGGAGAGAACAAACCCAGAGGGTCTAAGTCAGCCTCACAGTGTCTCAAGGACAAACCCAGCAGCCCCGCCTGCCTCATGTCCAAGCTTGTGCAGATGTGTCCAAAAACGGTAAGACTAAACCTCAGTGAATTAGAAATACACTAATGTCAATGCTGCCTGCTTAACCAATTATGTAGCTGACCCTGAAACTCCCCTTAGCTGTGCTAGGGAGCCCGCACTCATCTCAAGGTCGTCGACATTTTGCACAGGTGAGCGACCCCACATGCATGATGGGATAATAAACACTCTTTGTTCTTATATACTATTAGAGTCTGGGGTCTTCCTTCAGCATTCCCACGGGCCCTACAAGGATACTCTTCTAGGCTTTGCTCACTTGCTCATGAACAGGCAGGAAGCCCTGACCCAAGCCTAGCACATGGGGTACAGCAGGAGGGGTAGCTGGCAGGGGAGCCCCCAACACCTCACACTCAGGAGAGCTAGAGATTGCTCTCCCTCAGGAGCACCGAAAACAGAAGACATCTCAGCTACCTTAGCAACCCAGGGATTCCCGCCGACTTTCCGCTCTGGGCCTACCTGGGTCTTGGGCCTAGCCACAGAGTGCAGGAGGATGAGCAAAGACACCAGGGTCCCGGCCAGGATGCCGTACTGAACCTCCCAGAAGCACAGCAGGAACGTCACGCAGAGTGGCAGCAGATCCAGCCCTAGAAGTGAGGGTTCAGGGCATCACATCCCGCTCCCTGCTCCCCGAGCCCCATGGCCCAGTGGCCAGCTACTTAGCATCTCCTGGGTTAATAGTGGGGGTGAGAGCCCTAAAGATCTGTTAACAGGAATAGAAGCTGTGGGCTGCAGCTGGCCCACAGGCCACGGGCAGAGAATTGGGTCCTTGTCTAGCAGGGTAGGACCAGCCTGGCCCAGTCCCATCCTTCCAGCCCCTGTGAGCAAGTAGGCATGGGGAGGAGCTTGTCAGAGAACCCAGAGAAAAGGGACAAAGAGAAGGAGGGGTGTGTGTGTGTGTGTGTGTGTGTGTGTGTGTGTGTGTATGTCTATGTCTGTGTGTCTGTGTATGTATGTGTGATATGTCTGTGTGTGTGTGTGTCTTGTGACTCCCAGGATTCTCAGAGGACTCCTTGGCTGATGTAGTGTCCTGGGTTCAAAATACCTTGACTCAGCCTGTGATTCTACTTCTGAGGCAGGAACCCAGACATGCCCACTCTCCATGGAGCCCCAGCTTCCTCTGGAAGCATCTATTATATCTCCCCCCCCCCACACACACACACAGTAATACACTTCAAGGCTGTCCTAAAGATGAAATGTGGTGACACACAGAAAGACTGACACACAGAAAGACTGACCATGCCTACATCTGGTAATTGTGGCCAACGAGGAAGAAGGGGAGACAGAAAGGCTGTCATGTGGGGCTGGGCAGTCACCCACCCACAGGAAGAGAAAGGAAGATGGAGGAGAGGGAGGGGACAGAATGGGAGAACCCCATTCTCCATTGAGCTCAGCTCTGCATGGACCAAAGTCCAGCTCCCCAAGCAGATACCCTGAGTGACAGCTCTGTTTCCTAGCTTTTTGTGTGTCCTTTCCTAAGTTTACCACAATGCCCCTGCTCTAGCCCAAAGTAGGGCTGCAGGCTGAGAGGGGTAATAAAAGATGCCCTTGGCATTCAGACACCATGTCAGAGGTTGCCTGCCTTGAATGCACACATACATACTCTTAACACGCCAGAGCGTCCTGAGGATCTTGGCATCAAAGAGCGGGGCCACAGCCATGATGATGACGGCGGCCAGTGCAGACTTGGGGATGTAGTAGAAGAGTGAGGTCAAGTAGTCCAGGGACAGCAGCACCAGCACACCTGTGGGAGGAGGGGTTCCCACCCAGCACCCACAAAATGAAGTTGAGGGATGGAGGGGCCTCGTGTCCAGTGGGACACAGCTGTGGACCCACACAGACTTGGCACAAATGCCCTACGTAGTTAAGAAAATGATGGGCTCCTTCCCTTCTCCACCATGCCCATGCATGAACCCAGGGTAAAGAAGGTGGGGGGACTCACCAGTCACCAGCCCCCCTGCTGGGGTACACACTCCAGACTGGGCATTCACAGCTGTCCTGGAAGACAACAGGAAGAAACCTGTCCATCTCCAGTGGCTGACCTTCCAGTCAGATCTGAGATGGGAGTGAGGGCAGGCGGAGTTGACAACAGGTGACTGAATCACTCAGTCAGCACAGCTGCAGGGCACTGGGCACAATCTCCATGGTTGTCTACATTTTTTTTTTCAAGACAAGGTTTCTCTGTGTAGCTCTGAAGCCTGTCCTGGAACTTACTCTGTAGACCAGGCTGGTGTTGAACTCCCAGAGATCTGCCTGCCTCTGCCTCTGAGTGCTGGAATTAAATGCAGGTGCCACCACCGCCCAGCAATCCTTTGACAGTTTTATAAAAGTTTATCTTGACATCATCCCCCTATTCCTCTCTCTCATGTCCCTCCCACTTCCTCTTTTTCTTCCTGACATGTCCCCCTTCTTACTCATGCCTTGTTTGGATGGCCCCTGAGTCTAACGAGGGTCCCTGCATAAGCCTGGACGCGGAGCACAGGCAAACTCACCACGGGCCACACTGGGTGGGTGAGCTGCCTTGCTTTCCCTAATACATGCTGTCTATTAAGTATGAAGACACCAACCAAGAATCCCAATTCCTTTAAGATCTCCCGTCTTCTGCCCCCTACATCCTAAGTTCCTGCTGAGGAAGGCACAGTTCCCCTTTCAGCCATAGGGCTTCCCCTCCCGTCTTCCAGACTCCAGGGAAGACTACCTCCAAACCTGACTCCTCAGGGCAGAGACTGAGACCTTCCTGTACCCATTTCTTTCTTTCTTCCTTTTCTTCTTTCCTTCCTTCCTTCCTTCCTTCCTTCCTTCCTTCCTTCCTTCCTTCCTTCCTTTCTTTCTTTCTTTCTTTCTTTCTTTCTTTCTTTCTTTCTTTCTTTCTTTCTTTCTTTCTTTCTTTCTTTCTCTTTTTAACAGTGTTTCCCCATATAGACCTGGCTATCCTGGAGCTCACTATGTAGACCAGACTAGCCTTGACCTCACTATATAGATTCAGCTTCCGCTGCTTCCCAAGTGCTGGGACTAAGGTGTGTGCCACAATGCCAGGCTCTCTCCCTACTTTCTTTTGGAATTAACTCAGGTACCAGCATGCCTGGATTGGCCAGGGACTTCTACCACTAAATGCAGGGCAGGGATGCCAGGAGCTATTCTGAAGCGCAGCTGTAACCTTCCTTGCTGTGGACACGGTCACAGCTTTCCAAAGGTCTTTAGAATGCCTGGGGGACTAGTAGGGAGAAGGAAGAAATAGTCAAATGTGGTTAAGGGTGTGGCAGGGGGAAAGTGGTCTTTGGCCCCCGTGGACCCGAAGTGCACAGAGAAAAAGAACATGGCCACTCACCGCCCAAAGCTGCCAGTGACTGGGTAAGACGAGACGAGGGAGCCCAGCATATTGGAGAAGCCTGAGGAGAGAACAGAGGTTTCCCTGAGGAGAGCAGGAACATCAGACAGAAGGGAAAAGGCAGGAGGAGGTGGGGGTCAAATGCAGAACCACACAAGGGAAGGACGGAGGGAAGGACTTGGGATCCTTCCTCCGCTTTCTTCTAGGAAAGGGAACCAGATCTTTATCACACTCACCTGCGCTGGAGTCTAGGTTTTTTTTTTGGTTTTTCGAGACAGGGTTTCTCTGTGTAGCTTTGGAGCCTTTCCTGGAACTCACTCTGTAGCCCAGGCTGGCCTCGAACTCACAGAGATCCACCTGCCTCTACCTCCCGAGATTAAAGGCGTGCACCACCACCACCCTGTGGAGTATAGTTTTTTAACTCCCACCTCTAATTCTAGGTTTTTGCTTTTTTTTTTTTTCCCTTGAGACAGGGTTTCTCCTTATAACAGCCCTGCCTGTCCTGGATCTCACTCTGTAGACCAGACTGGCCTCAAACTCACAGAGATCCACTTGGCTCTGCCTCCCAAGTGCTGGGATTAAAGGTGTGCCACCACTGCCCGGCCAGCCCCCAGTTTTTGCTTTTTGAGACAAGGTCTCATGTATCCCAGACTGGCCATGAACTTGATATGTAGTTGAGAATGAACCTGTGAGGCTTCTGTCTCTACTTCCTGGGTGATGAAATCACAGGTGTGGACCACCATGTCCCATCTGTCTAGGTTTAAAGTAGAACTGGCTCAGGCCTTGCTATGTGAAGCCTCATGACACCTTAGAGACACATATCAGTAACTATGGAGAAGACATCTACCTGAGTACCTGTAACATGACTGTTGTGAATGCCAAGTCAAGCTGAGGGACTGAAGGTCAAGGCTGGCAAGGTACCTTCCCCAGGTAACACTACAGACCATATCAAATCCAGGACCAGCCGGGCGGTGGTGGCTCACGCCTTTAATCCCAGCACTCGGGAGGCAGAGGCAGGCGGATCTCTGTGAGTTCGAGGCCATCCTGGGCTACCAAGTGAGTTCCAGGAAAGGCGCAAAGCTACACAGAGAAACCCTGTCTCGAAAAAACCAAAAAAAAAAAAAAAAAAAAAAAAAAAAATCCAGGACCATAGCCTTGCTGGACCAAGGAACTAAGATCTTGGCCCACACTTACCACACTCTGCCTACCCAACATCCATCCCACCTATGAACCTTTACAATGACCTATAAGGCAACGACAGGTTCAAGGCCTGCTCTTGGAACTTCCCTAGCACTAAATGTAAGGAAGCCAGTCGCCATGCCCAACTCAGACACAAAGCACGGGCAACTGACCAGTGGCCACACCACTGAAGAAAAATGACTCTGTCCCCAGCAGCCATTTGCTGCCAACAGCTCCTCTGCCAGGGTGGGTAGGCTGTCTTAAAACACTAATCAGAGACCCCAGTTCTTTTACGATCTCCCATCTTCTGTTCCTACATCCACAGTTAGGCTGGGCTGACCAAGGGTCACTAGGAGGCATGGTAGACTCACAGAAGAATGAGAAAAAGCCCCAAAGATTGGGGATTACTTAAGTACCAGCCCCTCTGGGGTCCAGAGCCATGCTCAGGCCCTTGAGAGTAAGGAGGGGCAGGGGCGGCAGAAGGCTTGGTAGAGTCTGGAGAGTGTTGCTGGAGATTTGTTAGAACTGACATTCCGAAACTGCTAATAAAGTTAAACCTTGCCAATAAAGTTAAACATTGGCAAAGAGCTTGCAGTAATTTTTTTTGAGAGATTAGCAACAAATATCCCCAAAACAAGAGACTTCAGTGTATAAAATGAATTAATTGGATCCTTCCTCACATTGTATGAGGAACACTGATTTCTGGAGCCCCTACCTTCTATACTAATGTAGATAAATAAGGAAAGACAGGTTATAAGTCAAGAAAAATAAATAAAATGGCTCAAACCCCTTATGATTCCATTCAAAAGTCAAAATTATACTCTATTTTTATGGTATTAGTAGATTTTCCAGAACCTCTTAACATAGTTACTGACTCTTAATATGCATAGAGTTGTTTTACATATTGAAATGCTAAACTTATTCCAGATGATTCAGAATTAGCCTTGTTATTTATTCAGCTATAACAAGTAACCAGAAATAGAAATCATTCCTTATATATAACATATATCAGATCCAATACAGGCCTACCAGACCCTTTAGCACAAGATAATGATGAAATTTATCAGCTATTGATAGGAAATGTTCTAGAAGTCTCAGAATTTCATAAGAAACATCATGTTAATAGCAAAGGTTTGAAGATTTTTCTATCACTTGGCAACAAGCCAAGGAAATTATAAAGAAATGTCCTACTTGTTCTTTATATAACCAAACTCTATTATCTGCAGAAGTAACCCAAAAGTTAGTCAAAGAAATTAAATTTGACAAATGGATATGTTTCATTTTGCAGAGTTTGAAAAATTAAAATATGCTGGGTGGTGGTGGCACACACCTTTAATCCCAGCACTCAGGAGGCAGAGCCAGCTGGATCTCTGTGAGTTCGAGGCCAGCCTAGTCTACAGAGGGAGATCCAGGACAGGCACTAAAACTACAGAGAAAACCTGTCTTGGAAAAAACAAAACAAACAAACAAACAAAAAATTAAAACATGTGCACCATACCATAGATACATATTCAGGATTTCAGGGGGAACTGCTTTGAGTTCCTAAAAGGCTGATTCTGTAATTACACATTTATTAGAAGTTATGGACATTATGGAAATACCTATACAAATTAAGACTGACAATGCTCCAGCATACGTCTCTAGTAAAGTGTAAGTTTTTTGCATATTACAACATATAGCATATTATAGGTAGGCCACACAATCCTACAGGACAAACAATTATAAAATGATCTAACCGCACTTTAAAAGATATGCTTAATAAGTTTATTAACTTTAAATTTTTAAAATGCTAATGAGAAAGAAATGGCAGCTGCAGAGAGACATTAAATAGAAAAAAACTGCTGAATTAAATCAGCCTGTGTACTTCAAAGACATGTTGAACTCAGAATGGAAACCACAATATGTGTTATGTTGGGGAAGATGTTTTGCTTTTGTTTCCACAGGAGAAGAAAAGCTATGGATACCATCAAGATTTTTGATAAAGATTAGATTTGAATAGGAGAGACCTCTTGTTTAGGAGAGGTGATAGTTCATCAAACAGCATGACCACTCCATCTAAACTAACTATAAGGCTAACAAATGCCTTTCATTTGATCAGATATAACCTGCCAAAAAAGGGAAATTCCCCAAAGCTAGGGTTGGGGTAGAGTTTTGTTTTTGTCTTTCCAGGAGAAAAAAAGCATCCAACTAAGGAATCTGAAGACCACTGGACAAATGAGACATCTAAAGAAGAAGGACAAATCAGCCAGAGACAATGTCCCAAGGAAAAGAGTAAATTGGCTTAATGGTATATCACATTTCCACAGGATAAAATTTCATAAATCTTCCCAAATGTTTGTTTCTGCTGTTCTCTATAGACATAAGAGGCAAATGGTTTTTTTGTAGTCCCAATTCAATTAAAAATTAAAGCTGGCTTTGGAGTTGGAACATGGCTCTCTCCTTCTCTAAACTCAAGCATGCCTGTTAAAGAAAAATCCAAAAATCTGTCTCATGTCAGAAGAGCCACTTAGTATGGGACAGAAGAAAAACCAAAATTAAGGGATTATTCTATTGTTACTAATCTCATAATCCTTTCATCTAATTTTGACTCTTTAAAAAACTTTTCTTAAGGTATAAATATTATCTCAAAATTTATAAGGTAATATAATAAATAAATAAATAAATATGTTTAAGCTTTCTATCATGATATTAATGGTCATATAGAGCACTAATTTTAGAAATTGGCTTCATCTAGCTTCCTGCACCTGATTTTGGGCTTGAGTCTGAAACAGGTAACTAGGAACTAAGTTTGTGTACCCCAGATGTACATAACAGATTGTGGTCCTTTAACTTCTTAGAGATCTGCTGCATATGACTTATTTAAACTGTTTAAGTTTTCTGCAGTGAACCATTCCTGGCAGTGACCTTTGAGGTCTCTAAAAAGATGTTGAGACCCTGCAACAGTGAATCCACCTAGATTGTGGTAATGCCACTAAGCTGACAAACACCACCCAAAGATCAGCTTTGGACTACAAACTGCTCAGCACAATTTCAAGGCATTAGCTAAGATGGTCCAGCCTCATAGACTACTCCAGCCCTGCACTTTCCCATCACATGGAGATTGGTCAACAGCTATCTATCCCAGGACTTGATCATTATCCCAGTTTTCTCAGGTTCTCCCAAAGATGCCATCACCCCCAGACAATAGGAAGTAATTTTAATAACACAATGCCCACATTCACAATCAGTGGGGTGAGTGGTTTTTTGGTCATTCGGTGGATTATAGATATTTATCACCATAAAACAAACAAATAAATAAATAAATAAATAAATAAATAAATAAATAAATAAAAAAAAAGAGACATAAAAGCTTAAGTTGTTTATCTAAGACAAACTTAGCCAAGAAAAGGTAGGGGGTTGGTGAATGTGGAGATACACTATGTACCCTAATAAAATTTGCCTGAAGATTGGAGAACAGAACAAGCCACTAGATTAAACACAGGCCAGGCAGTAGTAGCACACACCTTTAATCCTAGCACTCGGGAAGCAGAGATCTGTCTGGATCTCTGAGAGTTCAAAGCCATTCTGGACTACATGAGATTAACTAAGTCTAAGATAGAAACAGAGCCAGGCAGTGGTGGCACACAACTTTAATCCGAATACTTGGGAGTCACATGCCTTTAATCTCAGCACTTGAGATCTCATGCCTTTGTTTGGGAAGCACACACACTTTTAATCTCAACACTAAGAAGGAAGTAATATGGCTGGGTGGAGAAAGGTATATAAGGCGTAAGGAGACAGGAACTAAAGCCCTTTTGGCTAGAGGCTTTTGGCTGAAGCCCTTTTGGCTGAGAGCCTTTCAGCTGAGGACTCAGAGGCATTCAACAGAGGATTCACAGAGTTGGCCGGGTGAGACGTGGTAGTGGCTTGTTCCTTTGTCTCTCTGATCTTTCAGCATTTACCCCAATATCTAGCTCTGGGTTTTTATTATAACACCATTTAAGTTTCATGCAACACATGACAAGTTGTTATTGGTCATGGTCAGGGAGGAAACTAAACAAAAGAGACTAGATCCAGGGATCTCATTCTGAAAAGAAAAAAGGGGGATAGATTGACCTGCCTCTGCCTTCCAAGTGTTGGGATTAAAGGTGTGCACCACCACACCCGGCCGAATCTATTTTTTTAAAAAAGCAACTACTAGTCTCAAATATTTTACACTGCTATGGATTTCTGTATATTGATATAAATATAAGGCTATTTTTGCTAGAACATACTGTATATATGTTTCTTCTCTTGTTTAAGGTATTGTACCTATACATTTCATTTAAAAATGTAATGAAGAGCTCTAGTCCTTGAAAGCTACTTAGGATAATAAAGAAATGTAGGTTATTAGTTAGTCATCTATAACAATTAAATTTGTGGCCATGTCAGGTGTGTTTTCAAGGTCAAACAGACACAGTGTAGATAGATAGATGGTCTCCAAACACTTCAGAGACCTACAGAATATGACATGTAAGAGGTTTTCATAACCTAAGGCTTTTCATGACGTGAAACACACTGCTCCTGGCTGCACCAATCTACTTCATAAAAGGATGGTGAATATCGAAGGACCTCCATATGGAGTTTGCCTCATTGTGGCAAAGGTAGCCACTGGGCAAAGACACTGCCCTTGCCTCAACTGCTGACAGTGTGCTGTCCAAACTGGACAAGGACACAAAAGAAAGCAACTGCCAAACTTAGCCAAGAAAAGGTAGGACAGTCCTTCAAAATTCCTGCTTCACAATAGTATGTCAGGTACTCTAGGCCCATAGGCTGAAGACGGATGCCCCAATGTTGCAGAGGAACCTTGGGTGACTGTCCAGCCAGTCAGCCATCTGTCACTTCTTAGTTTTGGAAGTTTACTCTGCACTTCCTGTTTAATCAGCTAATTTTTAATCCTTCTCAGGACTTTGATGATGTTGAAGACTAGACAGTTATAGTTTCATTTCTCCTTGTTACCAAATTCAGAAAAGAAACTCACAAAAGAGGTGTAAAGTGTATAAGGCTGAGAGACATAAAAGCTTAAGTTGTTTATCTAAGAAAATATTTTAAGGTCTAAAAAGATATTTTTAGGCTGGTAATACAAGTTATGATAGAAAATGGTTTAGGTATAAAACTGTGGACTCTCCAAGATAGGATAGATAATGTAGTATTTTCTCTGAATTTGCCAAATACAAATGGACTGAACATTTTGAATGTATTTCTTACTTGATAATTGTTCATATTGTATACAGTTTTACTTTTTAAAGATTAAAACTTTCCCTTTTTATTTAGACAATACTTGATAATTGCTCTTTTTTTTCTTTAAAGATTTATTTATTTATTATGTATACAGTATTCTGCCTGCATGTGTCCCTGCAGGCCAGAAGAGGGCACCAGATCTCATTACAAGTGGTTGTGAGCCACCATGTGGTTGCTGGGAATTGAACTCAGGACCTCTGGAAGAGCAGTCAGTGCTCTCAACCTCTGAGCCATCTCTCCAGCCCCGATAATTGCTCTTATTATATAAAGTTTTACTTTGTTAAGCTTAAAACCTTCCATTTTTATTTAGACAATACCTGATAATTGTTCTTATTGTATATAGTTTTACTGTGTTAGAGTTAAACCTTTTCCTTTTTTTTTTTTTTTTTTTTTTTTTTTTT
>CABHPQ010140751.1:0-11768 GCA_902168405.1 Peromyscus aztecus | reverse complement strand
TTTTTTTTCTTTCGAGACAGGGTTTCTCTGTGTAGCTTTGCACCTTTCCTGGAACTCACTTGGTAGCCCAGGCTGGCCTCGAACTCACAAAGATCTACCTGGCTCTGCCTCCCGAGTGCTGGGATTAAAGGCGTGCGCCACCACCGCCCGGCTAACCTTTTCCTTTTTATTTAGACAAAAAGGGGGAGATGTTATGGAATATTTGTTTACACTGTGTGAAGATGTGACACTGTGATTGATTTAATAAAGAGTTGAATAGCCAATAAGCTAGGCAGGAAGAGAATGGGCGGGACTCCAGGCAGAGAGGAATCTGGGATGAATCCAGGTGCTTGAGCAACACCAGCGAGACACTGAAGAAGTTAGGCGTACAGTACCATGAGATAACTGAGCCACGTGGCGGAATGTAGATTAATAGAAACAAGGTTAATTTAAGTTATAAGAGCTAGTTAGGAAAAAGCCTAAGCTAAGGCCAAGGTTTCATAATTAACAATAAGTCTCCATGTTTTGGGCACTTGGCCAGCAGAGGAACAGACCACAGGAGAGGGATGGAACTGACTGGACACCTGAGGACAGGTCCAAGCTGAGATTCCTCTCTCCCCCACAAACATCAAACCTGATACAATCAGACCGACACAGAGGCACTGGGACCAGAAGGGGTCTTACCGATGGCCAGCAGCTCCTGGTTGGCATCAATGCGGTAGTTATTCTGAGAGGCTGAAGAGAAAGGACAGCACAAACGTTGTCACTGATGTACAAGAACAAGTAATGTGTGGTACCAAGTTGAGCAACTTAGTTTACACACATAAAACATACACAAACTGAACACACTTGATCTAAACTAAGAAGTCCTTAAAAATCCGAAAGCAGTAGCTAGAGAGATGGTTCAGTGGTTGAGAACACTTGCTGCTCTCACATAAGGCAGGGGTTCGGTTCCCAGTACCACATGGTGGCTCACAACCGTCTATAACTCTAGTTCAAGGGGTCCAATGCCCTCTTCTGGCCTCTGCAGGCACAGCATACATGTGGTGCACATACATACATACAGACACTCATATGTACATAAAAATGAATTACAATTTGGAGGAGGAGGTTGAAACAGGATATTACTGTGTGACTCTAGCTGGCCTGTAACTTCCTATAAATTCCAGGCTGGTCTTGAACTCACAAAGATCTGTCTGCCTGGATTTCTGGGTGCTGGGGTAAAAGTGGTAGTCTACCACGCCCAGCAAATAAGCAAATCTTAAAGAGGGTCTGATTGGGGTCAGGGACAAAGTGCTGGAATGCTGGAAAAGGAATCTGTTCCAGGCACAACCAGGACCAGGCAGGAAGCATGAGTACGGAGTTTTGAAAGCATGTATTATTTTTGCGGGGAATGATGATGGGAATGGTGTATGTTGCTGGGGATAGAACCCGTACCAGACTTAGTCAAATGCTGTAGCACTGACCCCCACTCCAAGCCCTGTCCCCATATTGAAGAGGACCTGCTGTGGTTATGGACTGGAACCCAGACACCGATAAGGCAGAGCTAGAAGAACTGCTGTCTCTGGTGGGGCGAGGGAGGGATTTCAGAGCCCCGCCTTAGGAAGGTAAGGCCCTGGGACAAACCGAGCCGGAGGGAGAAAACACGGGGTCAAAGTTTTAGGAATTTAGTGAGCCCAGTACTAAAGTTTAAAGTTCAGCCTTTCTTACTGATTAAATTAAAACTTTTCAGCTGGATGTGGTGGCTCATTTTAATCCTAGCACTCAGGGGACAGGCAGGCAGATCTCTGCGAGTTCAAAGTCAGTCTGGTCTAGCAGTGACGTCCAGGCCAGTCAAGGCTACATAGTATGGCCTGGTATCAAAAACAAACAAGTAAATAAACAAATTTTGGGGCTGGAATGATGTCCCAGGGTTGAAAGAGCTTATTGCTCTTGCAGAGGACCTAAGTTCAGTTCCTAGCACCCATGTCGGGCAACTCACCACCATCTGCAACTCCAGTTTCAGGGAATCTGACACATTCTGGCCTCTGCAGGCATCTGAACCCACGTGTGTGTGTGTGTGTGTGTGTGTGTGTGTGTGTGTGTGTGTGTGTGTAGGAGCATCCACACCCCAGGAATCAGCAAGGGCTCCATACTAGGACTCATGTACCCACACGGGCTAGGCTGCCAGTATGTTAACATCCATCACATCCTGATGGGGTTCCTCACTACAGAGTCCTTCTTACAGTGTGCTGGGTGTCCCTCGTCTGGACTCTGGGAGCCAGGAGTGCTGCATACTTGCACAAACTGCATTCTGAGGGGAGCTGGGCCATGCTGGCTCCCTTTCAGTCTGCAAAGCCTTTTGGATTTTGGGTTACAGATGTTCCTTAACCTCACCCCCACCCCACTCCAATTCATTTTAAAACATGAGCATGTATTCCTTGTATTAAAATTCTAATTTTAAAAATTAGAACAGCAAACACCCTGGGAAGCAGGAGCCTGGTGTGTGTGTGGGTGTGTGTGTGTGTGTGTGTTGGGGGAGTTACAGGCAGTGGGCATCTCACCAAAGGATTTGGCCACAGCGATGCTCTCCAGGAGGCCCACCAGAGGTATGACAGCCAGTCCGGCCCCCATGTCCTGAGAGGAGAGAGGGACAATGAGTAATCTTCCTGTGCTCAGGGAGGGTCTTTCCAAGCAGGGACCCACTGCAGCAGGATGGTCCTTCTTGGTGGCTAATGGAGGCAAACATTGCCCGAGCTGCAGGAGTGTGAATTTATACTGGAGAGGAAATACCACCTCATCATGAAAAGAGAGACATGAAGAGGAATCCAGCAAATGCATCTTTTCCCAGTGTCCAATGGAGGAAAGGGTTTGAGGCAGAAAGACATGTGTCCTATTTGGTTTCTTCTCCACTTTCCCGAGACACCCCATCTTGAGGACTCGCCCCAGGGGCCATCTCAGCCTGTCATGCTACTGGTTTTACGTCTGCTCACCTGCACCATCTCAGAGAATGAGATGGTCTTATTGTCTGTGGTCACTGAGAAGGGTGGGGCCCGCACAGGAGGGAGCCCCTGGGCTATCTTCCCAGTCAGAACAAAAGGATGGTGTCCTGTCACTTCGAAGGAGTAAGCAATCAGGGCTGCAAAGGAGACCACCAAGGCATTGCGAGCTGGGACAGATGGGAGAGAGATTGGTGAGATGCAGTCTTGTTTGCTTTTGAAGCTTTATTTATTATTTTATGTGTGTAAGTGTTTTGTCTGCATGCATGTGTATGTACCCTGTGCATGACGGGTGCCTGAAGAGGTCAGAAGAGGTCAGTAGATCACCCTGAGCTGTAGTTATAGTTCTGAACTGCTATGCAGCTGCTGAGAATTGAACACAGACCTCTGCAAGAGCAGCAGGTGCTCTTCACCACTGAGCCATCTCTCCAGCCCCAAGACACAGTCTTAATGAGAAAAGGAAGGTAACTGAGGCACCACATCCCACAGTCAGGGGACACTACCCTTCCACAACCCCCCACTGCAGCCTGGAAGACTCAGCAGGCATGGACATGTGGCCTCGTGACACACACCAGTGGGAGGTGACAGGAAGTAATGAAGCCTATTGTATGATGTAATGAAAGCCTCTTGATAGCCTTCTCCCAGAGCTCCAGAAGAGACGCTACCAGTGGCGGATTAATCTGAGGGATACGCTAATAAATCTATGTATACAAAACTCTTAGTCCATTCACTTTATTCTTCTGAGTCGGTTCTCTCTCCACACATCTTCTATTCTGCTCTCTCAGTTAGCTCCTTTCTTGCTGGATTTCTCTCTTCACTTTCCTGCTGTCCCCTCTAAGTGCTGTCTTAACTCCTTCCTCTTAGTTCTGCCCCATCTAGGTTCTCATCTGTCCAGTTCTTTCCCATCTTAGCTGCTCCCCCGACTCCTCCTTTCTCATCTTGTTCTTCCCCACCTGGCTCTTCCTCATCTTCTATCTCATTCTTCTAGTTCTCTTCTCTAGTCCTCCAATCTAGTTCTCCTCACGTCTCTGAGGTTTACAATTCTATACCCACACAATAGCAATGCTCTGGCTAAGGCAGGGTCACCAGGCTTGAATTCCCTCAGGGTCAGAAGGAGGGGCAATAAGATCCACACAAAAGAGCAGTAATTGCCAGACATCATCTGCAACCCAAAAGGGAAGTGACTAATGGGGGACAGAATCAACTAAGGGCTAAATTCGGTTAATATCTGAGCAAAGGGGATTTTATGTGCTCAAACCACATTCTTAGAAGTGGTTAGGTAAGGTGTTAGGAGTCTATCAGTGACGAGTGAAAATAAAACTGCCTTATTTTCCTTTGGCCCCTTATCTGTCCAAGCTGTCTCGGCTGCTGCGTTTTTTGTTTTTGTTTTTTTTTTTTTTTCTGGCAGGGTGGGGGTGGGGAGGTGTAGCTAGGTAACCTGCTTCACAGCTTGATGTACCTGTAAGTAGAAACCCTTTAGTTCTGAGTTAATTGTTAAAGGTCAATAAGTTAAAAAGTTAAAGGTCAACCCCGTCTCAGGAAAAAAACAAAACAAACAAACAACAACATTGCAGGGATAACCATAGTGACCGCTAATGTCCCCAACGGGCAAAACCGTTTATGTCTGAAAACTATCTGCTGCTGTGTGTCCTCAGTTCAGCTCTGGGTTGGAAGCGCCTATGCCCACAGCACCAACTCTGTGGAGCCCGCTCCTCTGCCAACAGGTCCCCTTACCTGTTGTGACAGTCCACACCAGCCCACGGCTGAACTTCACACCAAGGGGCATCTGAGGGTGGGGAGGAGGCATGTGTTCCCGCATCAGCTTCAACACAAACAGCAGCACCATGCAGGCCAGCCCCAGGACGGCGTCACCTATCCTGCGGACAGAGGGCCAGTCAGCACCTGACTCTGCAGCAGTGTGCCTTGAGGGCTGCTGGGGCTATTCTTCCCTTTTATTGAGATAGGGTCTCTCTATACAGCTAAAGCAGTCCTTGAACTTGTAATCCTCCTGCCTCAGCATTCCAAATGCCAGGATCACAGTCAAGAGTATAGCTCTCAGCGGTAGCTTTTGCTGCAAGTCTCTCTCCCTGCCCTTTCCACCTTCTCCTGAACAACCTACACCTCTGTTCTACTTCAGAACCTCTCTGGCCTCTGAAGGACACACCCTTTGGAGGGCTGGGAGGTGAGAGGCCCCTCATCACCATGGCACTGGAATTACTGGCCCAGTTTTCAGTCACGTGTCCTCTGGCCTATAGATGCTTAGTCTGTTCCCAAGAGGTTTGGAGGGCTTGGGATGGCACATCAGTGACTCCCACTATAGCACCATCTGTGACGGGCTGTGACTGGCCAATCTCACTCCCTTGCCCCCACCAGGGCAGAAAGGAAGCATCCCGCCACTGGCTTCAGACCCTAGGGAGCAGCAGCAGACTGCCCTCCACTCGGGTGGCTCCCCAAATAATTTCTGGCATAAGGGGCAGGCCGTTCATCCTGGTTTCCACTGGGCTGCTGGGGTGCATATCTAACTCTCTGAAGGATAGGCCCCCTGTGGGTGCCCCAGGTCTCTCCATGGCTCCCTGGCCCTGCCTGCTGCCCCTGTTCTCTGCCTCACTAAGAACTTTGGGAGTGAGACACTGACAGAGAAGGCTCTAGTCTGTCCACACTGCCCAGGTCTTGCTAAAATGCTGCCGGCTCTGGGTCTGGCCCGGCCCGGCAGACCTGGTGTCTGCAAGTCTAACTTGGGACAGCACTGCTCCCAAGGGCACCTGTGAGACAGAACAAACGTCGCCTGGATGGGGCTGAGGTCAGGAAGGACAAAAGTCGACAGTACCTGGTCTCTCCGACGTGGAGGAAGGTCTGATACACCTGGAGGAAGAACTGCCGGGGGATGTTCCGCAATCCCAGCAGGTTCTGTTCAAACAGAGGAGCCATCAGACAAGCGCCCACCAGCAGCCAACAGCTCACATTTTCCCCATCAGAGGCCCCGGAAGTCCCTCGCTGGACCCCAATCCCCAAGGCCATGCTGCTCAGGGCTCCCAGGAGACCCCAAGGCAGGAGAGTGGAGTTATCTTAATAAAGACAAAAAAACAGTTTGGGATACCCCCAAGCATGGAAACCAGGTCTATAGCTGCGTGGTCAGAGTCCCGGGCTGCCCCTAAGCACCTGTAGACACTGGTCCAAAGTCATGTCTGTCACTCCTAGCACCACCCCCACCAACCAGAAGGAAAAATCACACCCACCACAAAACTACACACGGACAGGCAGGGCTCCAAGGGAGCTGGTGCTGACTGCCTTCAGGAAAGGGGGCTCTACTCCCCGGTTTTGTCCTTTATCATTGGAGGTCCAGCAGGGGCTGTGACAAGCTGTGACAGCCTGAGACCTGCTGCAAACACTGAGGTGTGGGAACTCTGAGTAAGCAAACACAGATGCATTCTGGGTCTCAGGGGACTCCTGTTCTAGCCTTGTCAGAGTGCTGCAGGTCATGATCTAATCAAGTTTTTAAAATCTGGTGGGCAGCTAGGATTGCAAAACAAGGGGGCAGAGAAGGATCCCCCTGCTGGCACCAAGATCACAAAGAAACCTTTCAATTCTCACGAGGGAAGGGAGGAATAAAAACATACTTATATACTAAAATTGAATTATGTTGTTTTCCAAATAGAGACCGCCCTCACAGAAAAGACACGGGCACACCCTGACAAGTGTGTATATACCTCCTCACCACACTTGCCCATACCTGGCTAAGATGTTTGCTTGTTTTAAAGCGGACACAGTGACAAGCCTGTCATCTAGGGATCTGGTGTGGGAGGGGAGTTAGGCTCATGAAAGTGTGACCTAGTGCTTAGCAGTCAGAGTGAAAAAAAGAAGAAAAGAAAAAAAAAATAAAGAAAAAGCAAAAGTCAGCCTCCCCACACACTTACCATATCCCCACCCTGGATTTCTCAGCCCACACCAGAGAGGTGGAGCAGCCCCTGGCCTTGAGAAGCAGGCCTTGTGGAGTTGTGGGGTGGTGACACAGGGTCACGAGTCAGGGGTGTGGCCCTGAGTATGCCACGGAGGGGCCCAAGTGGACAAGAACAGGACAGAGTTCAGTTCCACTCTGCACAAGCTTGGCAGGTGCACACTTGACACAGAGCACCCAGTCCCATTCCCGTGGGCTGGCAGTGGACAGAGTAAATTCTACCCTTGGGTAACTGATGATCAGGAGTTTTAGTACCTTTCTGTAGATGTCTTACATACGGTTTAAAGAAAACAAAAAAGGTAAAGTCTGGTGTACTCAAAAAAAATGGTAAAGAAAAACGGAGGGACCACAGCAGCAAAGCCGTGCACGGTCAGATCTGGAAGATGGCTGCTGGAACCTGGCAGCTGGCTGGCAACCGCAAGTCTCACATGTTCATCAAGACCGGACAGAAGCACCCTGGGAAGCCCATCTGGCACCCGGGCACAGATAAAGCCAGGAAATAAGGTACAGCAGGCAGCCCCAGACTCCCCGCCGTGAAACCTGACCATCACTCAATACCTCCTCTAGGAAGACACCATGTGCTTCTCCTTCCCTGGGGAACAGACGGCCACAGGCCCCGACAGGCTACAGGCAGGACTGGCCACTGGGGAGAGTAAGGGGACACTGTGCCTACCTTGATCTGTCCAAAGCCAATGGTGATGGTGGCGGCGGAAGTGAAGCCTTTAATGACAGGGCAGGAGATGAAGTCCAGCAGGAACCCTGTGGCCGAGAGAGCCAGGATGGGGACATGTGATCAACCTCAGGAGAAGGGGTATGTGTGGGCAGGGCGAAGTGGAACAGCGGGGCTGGCGGGCAGACTCCACAGCTGAAGGCTGGCGGGCAACATGCCGCTCTGGACCTCTCTTTCTAAAGATTTATTTTTAAAAATATATGTGTGTGCCTGTGTGAGTTTATGAGCACCATGTGTGTGCAGGTGTGAACAGAGTAAGGAGAAGATGCCAGATGCCATGAAACTATAGTTACCGTTGGTTCTGAATTGCCCAGGTGGCTACTGGGAATTGAACCTAGGTCTTTTGCAAGAGTGGTACATGCTTTTTTTTTTTTTTTTTTTTTTTTTTTCCCGAGACAGGGTTTCTCTGTGTAGCTTTGGAGCCTGTCCTGGATCTCCTTCTGTAGACCAGGCTGGCCTCGAACTCACAGAGATCTGCCTGCGTCTGCCTCCCAAGTGCTGGAATTAAAGGTGTGTGCCACCACGGCCCAGTGTGGTACATGTTCTTAACTGTGAGCCCTCTCTCCAGCCCTGTATCTTTGGTGATTCCCCTACAGGTTTGAATGTAACTGTTTTACTGTAACTGGTGCTGGACGGGAGCTTCTAGCCATGTTTAAGCACAGCGTAATTTTGGAAAAAAGTATTTGGATAACGATTAACTCAGTCCCACTGCACAACAACTTAAGACACATGTTTACATAGAGATTCTTTACAAAGTCCATCTGGCTTCTTCCACAAGAATGGGTACTGTTGACTCATAGATAGGGCTCAAGATTTAGGGTCTAGGGAGCTTGACTGAGGTAAACATAATCCTGAGGGCGTCAGGACTGGCCTGGCCCTGAGTTGACACAGAGGTAACTTAGGCTGTTGTAAAGCACGTGTGACATCACTTGTAAGAATGGACTTTATAAGCCGGGTATGATGGTGCACACCTTTAATCCCAGCACTCAGGAGGCAGAAGCAGGCAGATCTCTGGGTTCAAGACCAGCCTGGTCTATAGAGCGAGTTCCATTCAGCCAGGGCTACACAGAGAAACCTTGTCTTGAAAACCAAAACCAAAACCAAATTAAACCAAAACAAAACAAAACCCAAAAAGAATGGGTTTTGTGTTCTAAAAGCAATACTCAAGGTTTTAGGGGAAAGGGTCTGGGATAAGTAAAAGCAAAATTTCTGGAAGATATAGGCAGCGCCTGTCTCATCGGACAGCAGAGGATCACCAGTTGTAAAACTACACTCTTCCTGGCGTTCTGGAGGAACACTAAGCACCTCCATTGACAGGTGAGCTGTGTTTAGCCTTCCTGGCCTCTCCAGTGCTTATCTGTGTGCACGAGGCCTTTTTGCCCTCTACACATGTTCTAGACATTTTGGAAGGTAGCAAAGGTCTAGGCTCTACAAGTGTTCTCGTCTGGGCCTGTGCAGAACACAGTAGAGTTGGAGGTGCCCCTCCCTGTATACAGTGATGTAAAGAAAGGCACCCCAAGAGGACTTGGAACCCCAGGAAGAACAGCCGTGAACGCCCCCCACAACAGGAAAGCAGAGTCTTACCCAAATGCAGGAACCCCATGGCCAGCTGGATGCACCCAGACAGGAAGGCAAGCAGCACCGCATAGGAGGGCTCACGGAAGGTGTAGAAGGACACCAGGAGGGACATGATAGCCGTGGGGCCCAGAGTCACGTCCCGGGAGGTACCCAGGAAGAAATACACGAAGCATCCCACGAAGGCAGAGTAGAGGCCATACTGTCGGAAAGAGACTGCAGTGAACACCAGGAGGCCCAGGCAGGTCACCAGGCATCCATGTCTCCATTGTCGGCACCCCAGCACACATCAGAGAATGCACCTCTCTCCTTCCGTTAACTACCAAAGGTAGGGGCCTGGGGCCATCTGCTGGAAGCTCAGAGGTCTTATGTTTGTATGAGAAGCTCAGTGTGCTTATGTTTGTATGAGAATTGCCTTTTTATTTTTATATTTCTTTTCTTTCTTTCTTTTTTTTTTTTTTGGTTTTTGTTTTGTTTTGTTTTTTGAGACAGAGTTTCTCTGTGTAGCCCTGGCTGTTTTAGAAATTGCTCTGTAGACCAGGCTGGCCTCAAACTCACAGAGATCCACCTGCCTCTGCCTCCTGAGTGCTGGGATTAAAGGTGTGCACCACCACTGCCCAGCTTTGTTTTTAATTTTATGTTCCTGAGTATTCTGCCTGCAATTATGCATGTGTACCATGTGAGTGCAGGTGACTTCAGAGGCCCTGTTGGATCCCCAGTAGCTAGAGTTACACGTGCTTGTTATGAGCTGCACCATGTGGGTGCTGGGCCTGAACCCAGGTCCTCTGCAGGAGCAGCAAATGTCCTTAACTGCCGAGTCATCTCTCCAGCCCTAAATATTCCTTTAAATCTGTTGTCTGTGATTCAGTCTTTGGCCTTGTACTCTCAATCCACTTGTCTCAGCTTCCCAAGTGCTGGGATCTCTGGGAATGAGACACCAGTACCTGCCCAGTCACCATAAGCCATGATGCGGGCCCCAGCTGGAAAATCTGGGACCAGCTTGGCGCCGAAAGGCAGTCACATGTTAAGTCTTAACAGTTAAGAGGCTAGACTCAAAGAGGCCACCAGGGTAGGACACGTCCAAGTGTCTGAGGGCGCTGTGGGTGTTTCTGCCTGTGCAGACACTGAGGAACAAGGCAGGGTCAGGCTGTGGAGAGGGGACAGCTATTTCACCTGGGGTGGGAGTCCAGCCACTTCCGCATAGGCCAGTGCCTGGGGGATGACCGTGAGTCCCACGGAGAGTCCAGCGATGAAGTCCATCCTCAGCCACTGCAGAGAGTAGTCAGGCAGCCAGGCCAGGATGGGCAGCCTCCTTCGCAGGGCCCCACGAGAGCAGCAGCAGGTGTCTGGTGCCATGTCCAGGCTGGGGCAGACCTCTCAGGGAGGACAGATTCCCTAGAGTGGGGCTGGGCATGGGTGACACAGAGCAGTGATCGGGAGCTGGGCTTGGGAGAAGGTGACAATATCCTGTAGAACCCCCCCTCCCCAGGGCCTCAGGAGGAGGAAGTCTGCCTTTTGTGGAGGGGAGGCTGAACCAGGTGGCTAAAGTTCACCAAACCATGATGATCTGGAAAAGGAAGTCAGCAACTGTGCACATGAGCCTGGAACAAGGATTCAGGAAGGTCCCCTCTTCCCCCTGCCTTGGCCACTGCCCCTGCACCCCACTGTCCCCAAGCCTGGGTGTCTCTCCATTAGCAGCAACTCCTGCTAACAAAACCTGGCAAACCAGCTCTTCATGGGAAGCCTAGAGATTATATTTTAGGCTCTGAAGAATCGTTTCTTTCTTTTACTCCCTCCCCAGGAAACCTGACGGTAGTACCAGCCCAGATAGAAGCAGGTCCTGCGTCCCGGCCTCCGAGGGCTGACAGAGTGTGTGGCTGGGCAGCCTGAAGGCTCCAGGGCGCCCCAAGATTTACAAGTGTGCACCTCACCACCTGGGAAAGCCACCACCGAGGAAGGGCTCCACTTACCACTGAGGACTGCAGTGGAGGAATGGGGTGGGGGTGGGGGTGGGGGTGGCTCACATTCTAGAACTCACGATTTCCCCATCAGCCACCTGTGGCATTCATAGCCCCAGAGGAGCCCTGGGGACTCTAGTTGGTTTTTCAAAGACCAACTAGTGCTCCCAAATTAATTCTAGGTACATGTAGCATCCTCTAAGATTCTGGCACACACCACACACACACACACACACACACACACACACACACGAGTCCCAGCACCATAGCTAGTTCACCACTACTGGTCCACTCGCCCAATCCCCTGAAGTGCTATTCTGGACAAAGTCCACCCCTCTCCACACCCACGCCGCTGCTAGCGCGGGATTCTGAGGTCCCAGTGGGGAACACAAATAAGTCTGAGAATCTGGAGCAAGGCTGAGAACCTGGAGCAAGGTTGAGGGCGGCCGGGATTCCGGTGTGACTCGGTGGGGGAGGGTCCCCGGAGCAGGGCGTATCCGGGGACCCAGCGCTGGTCCCGCGTCCACAGCTCCTGGTGACCCCAGCCCATGCGGCCACGCACTCCCTCGCTCCACTCCACAGACCCAGACTCA
>CABHPQ010140750.1:0-10588 GCA_902168405.1 Peromyscus aztecus | reverse complement strand
ATGCAATTTGTCTGTTTTATTACTCCTCCTTTTGGGTTCAATGCCATCCCCTAGGAAATAATTGCCGAGATCAATCTCATAAAATTTTTTCAATAGTTTTTTACAGTATTAAGTCTATCATTTAAGTCTTTTATTCCCCTGAAGTTTATTTTTATTTGTAAGGAAAAGGTTTAATCTAATTCTTTGCATGTGCATACATGTTGTTCCCAAACCATTTATTAAGCAAGCTGACCATTGCTCTGTATATGTTCTTGGCATCTTTATTCAAAAACTTTTGAATGTAAGTTTGTATACTTATTTCTGGACTTTCTGTTCTTCAATTGGCTAAATTGGTTTTTTTTAATGCAATATCATGCTGTTTAGATTATTATGGCTTTGCAATATATTCTGAAGTAAGGGAGTTCAGTATCTCCAATCTTGTTCTTTTTTATCAATATCAGTTAGGTTGTTTGGTTGCTCCACACATATTTTGGGAATAGTTTCTATTGATAATATATATATATGTATGTATATTTATGTATATGTACATATATATTGGCAATATCTACATTGGCAAAATACACATATATTAGTCTTTCATTTCTCCCAATTACTCTCTCTTACCCTTCTCTTTTTAGAAACCCCCTTTCCCTTTACATAGACTACCCTTTCTACTTTCTTGTAGAAGATATATATATATATATATATACACACATATATATATATGACATACACACAAACATAGCTTTAAATTTAGATTCTACATGTAAGAGAAGATGTGATATTCTTACGCATGGTTTCCAAATACTTTTGTTCATTCCATAGGCTGTCTCTCTACTCACTGAGCAGAAGCCCTTTTACTTTGTTAGGATGCAATTTGTCTGCTTTATTACTCCTCCTTTTGGGTTCAATGCCATCCGCTAAATTGGCTCAACAGATATAAGTACTTACCACCAAACCTGATAATCCTATTTTAATCCCTAGGTCCCTTGTGGAACAAGGAAATTATTGATATTAGCAAATTATCCTCTGTCCCCCAAGTACACAATGTAGAGTGCAAGCATGCTACTGCATGTACAAGTGGGCATGCACCTATACCTCCACCCTCACTCACATATGTACAAAGTAAGTAAATAAACTGAATAAAATAGTTTAATATGCCACTCTAATTTGATTGGGATTGTATTGAATGCTAAGTGGAAAGCTTTATCTGTATTCATAGTTTCAGGCCTGAACATAGGGCAGCTTTTCATGTATTTGAATCTTCTTCAATGTTGTTTTTTCATTGTTGTTTTACATTTTTCAGTGTTCATGTCTCCCATTCCTTGCTGAAACTTATTTCTAAGTCTTTGTATAAAGTTGGTAAGTGGGATTTTTGTCTTTATTTCTTGACCATGCTCACTGTTAATGCACTAAAATACTGCTGATTTTTAAATGTTAAATCCATATCTGTAACTTTACTGAATTTATTTATTGCTTATAACTGCTTTGATGATGTCTTTATGGTTTTCTACATATAACACTGTCAAATGCTACTGTAGACAGCTTAAAACCCAGGAACTAAGGTTTTATTGAAACTTGATCTATATTTAGGCTGTCTAGAATGTGTGTTTAAAAAGATAGATTCAGATGGAAATGAAGATCATCATATGAAATGAAATAGCTAGATGAGAAAAGAAAAATATCACATCTTCTCTCACACGTGGAATCTAAATTTAAAGCTATGTTTGTGTGTATGTACAAGAAAGTAGAAAGGATAGTCTATTGCTGTGGGGTGTTCTGTATGGCAAATGTGTTGCTAATAAAACACTGATTGGCCAGTGGCTAGGCAGGAAGTATAGGCGGGACTAACAGAGAGAATTAAAAAGAACAGGAAGGCAGAAGGAGTCTCTGCCAGCCACCGCCAGGGCAAGCAGCATGTAAAGATGCCAGTAAGCCACGAGCCATGTGGCAAGGTATAGATTTATAGAAATGGATTAATTTAAGATATAAGGACAGTTAGCAAGAAGCCTGCCATGGCCATACAGTTTGTAAGCAATATAAGTCTCTGTGTTTACTTGGTTGGGTCTGAGCGGCTGTGGGACTGGCAGGTGAAAGAGATTTATCCTGACCATGGGCCAGGCAGGAAAACTCAAGCCACAGTCTATGATAAGGGAAAGGGGGTCTAAAAAGAGAAGGGGTAAGAGAGAGTAATTGGGAAAAATGAAAGACAAATATCATGTTAGTTTATCATATCAAGAAGCTAACTTAAAGTTTTTAGTATATATGACATAAAAACAGAACAAGGACTACTTATAAAAAGAAGAGGGCAAGTTGGGACAAGGGAGAATAATGAAGTTTCAAATATGAGCAAAATAAAATAATATATATATATATGAAAATGCCATAATAGAACCCATTATTTTGTATTTAAGAAAGAAGTAAAGAATTTCCAGTATATGCATCAGATAGTATTTGTTATTTTAAATTAAAAATACAAATTAAGTATTTCTTTCCCACTAGCCACATTTCTAACACTTGATAGCAATGTGAGTTTTAGTGGTGGCTGCATTGGTTCTCACAGCTCTGAAGTCTTATTTGAGTGTCTCAGTCAATGTCATCTCAATTTTTTGTGAATTTATATCACAATTTGTTTGTGAATTTATATCCTCAGATCCACTCCATACCTACCATATCAGACTCAGTATCTTACAAAGATTGAGTGTGCACACATTAAATTTCAAGAAGCATTGTCTCCCAAAGGAATAAAGATCATGTGGAAATGTCAGCTCCCTGAGGCACAGTTCAGTAAGTAACTTATCAATGTCTCATCAAGAGAAAATGAGAGGTATAGATTCTAGAAAGTTTGACCATGCTTCTTGTCTGATCTAACATGTGGTTACTTTTCCTAGTAAAACTGTTTGTCCTGGCCTTCCCAATCATAAATTCAACATAGCACAAATAAGGGTTATGAGGTAAATATATGGGAAAGTATCCTTGAGTACACTAGTTTAGAATTTCATTTAATAAGTAAAAGGTAAAATTGGTTCTATGGGAGCCAATCGGAGTTTATGATAAAGCCTCCAATATATGGGTGCTTTCATTGCTTCTTTGATGGCCCTGATTTAATTTACCCTTGTACTCTTAACTCCATTTGTCTGGACAAAGGGGTATCTCTTCCAGTGTAAGGAGAGAAAATAGGATGGAGAATAATGCAAGGTGGGGTTTGTATTGAGCTCTCCTGTGCCTGTGAGCCATGATGAATGACAGCCTCAATTTCATGTTGAAAACTGAGTTTCATGCTCCACTTTTCATTGTCTCTACGAATACCTACAATTATAAAACTTAGAGCTTTGAAATTTACTATGGGAGGTGGTGAGTTTACAAATTCAATATAGCCATTTTTAAACACTTGATTAATTTTAAGAAACTCACAGTTACTTAAAAGTAAGCTATAATGTGTTTAAATTTTAGCACAATGAATCTTTATTTTGTCTCCACTTAACAAATATCTTGAGATTGGGGAATTCCCAGCTATCCAAAAATAGGTATTAGGCAGTGTTCTTGATATCAAGTGATGTCTTTGCCATTACAATTGAGGTGTAAACTATTGTAAACTATAGTAATTCTAAACATTACTAGAAATTTCTAGCATGTCACTTTTATCTGAAAGTGATTAGAAGTTACCAAATTTGGTTAAATTTAGCTCTTGGTTATTTTCATAGCATAATGTCTATTATAAATAAATATCCCAGTTTAATTATCAGTACAAATAGTCAGGAAATTTCAGAAATACAGAAAGGTGAAAAGAGATACAGCTGTAGGGATTAATTGAGCCACAATTTGATAATGTTATTGTAAGTTACCCTGAGTATTGCTTCATGTAGCATATCATATGCTACAACTGAATTCCAAGTTCTGAGTTCAAAGACTTCTAGACTAGCCTAAAAAGCTTAACTAAGCCAAATTTTGGTTAAAGTTTATGAAGATACTGCTGTCCTCTCTTTTATGAAACCAACATGAAAATTATAACAGTATCTTAATAATATAAAATTATATCTCCATTGAAATTGAAGGGCAACAGAATCTCAAAACATAGCTTAAGAAAGAAGTGTTGAAAATGCAGCAAAAATAAATAGTTGGAGGAAAAGCTAAAAGTAAAAAAAAAAAAGCTCTGAATAAAATAATTATCTAAACATAGTATCTACCAATATAAAATCCATTCTGAAGACCCCGCTTCTTAAGGCACAACTAAGTTTGACTACATCTCAAGCCTTGTCTATTACTGTGAGGTAGCAAATAAGGTGTGCAAGAATGAGGACCCATCATATGTAAAGTTCCCTGCCCCTACCAACAAATGCAATTATATGCCAAAGTGGAGGAGGAACTCCGATAATGATAATAAAAAGAACATTCTAGGTCAGACTAGTTACACACACACACACACACACACACACACGAACACATGCACACACGCATATGCACGTGCACAGGTAGGTGTGCATAGAAGAAGAAAAGTAATTTTAATACAAATTTATATGTACAACCCCTTTTTATTCAAAGGAAAAATTCAACAAGATGACATCTCAGTTCTGAACATCTATGTGCCAAATATCAGGACATCCACATTTGTAAAAGAAAAATTACTAAAGCTTAAATCACACATAGAACCTCATACAATAATAGTGGAAAACTTTTAACTCCCTACTCTCACTAATGGACAGGTCATCTAGAAATAAACTTTAAAAAAAAAAAAAGAAACTAACAGATGTTATGACTCAAATGGACCTAACAGATACCTACAGAACATTTCACCCAAACATGAAAGAACATACCTTCTTCTCAGAACCTCATGGAGCCTTCCCCAAAATTGAACATATACTCAGCTACAAAGCAAGTCTCAATAGATACAAAAAAAAATTGAAATAACCCCATGTACCTTATCAGAGGATTAGGAATTGAAGCTGAATTTCCACAGCAACAGAAACAACAGAAAGCCTAAAAAATCATGGAAAATGAACTTTACAGAGTTACCACTGGGTCAAAAAAGAAATCAAAAAAGTTAAAGACTTCCTAGAATACGATGAAAATTAATGCACAACATACCCAAACTTATGGAACATAATGAAAGCAGTTCTAAGAGGAAATTTCATAGCATTAAGTGCCTTCAAGAAGAATTTAAAGAGATCCCATACTAGCAACTTAACAACCCATCTGAAAACTCTAGAACAAAAAGAAGCAGATGCACCTAAGAGGAGTAGACAGAAGGAAATAACCAAATTGAAGGCTGAAATCAATAAAATAGTAACAAAGAGAACAGTACAAAGAATCAATAAAACAAAGAGTTGGTTCTTTGAGGAAAATCAACAAAATAGATAAATCCTTATCCAAATTAACTAAAAGGCAGAAAGAGAATATCCAAATAAACAAAATCAGAAACAAAAGGGGGGGACATAACAACAGACACTGAGGAAATCAAGAGAATCATTAGGTCATACTTCAAAAACCTGTACTCCAAAAATTGAAAAATCTGAAAGAAATGGACAACTTTCTTGATAGATACCATTTACCTAAGTTAAATCAAGATCAGAAAAACAATTTTAAAAGACCTATAACCATTAAGGAAATAGAGGCAGTCACTGAAATCTCTCAACCAAAAAAACCCCAGGGCCAGATGGTTTTAATGTAGAATTCTACCAGATATTCAAAGAAGGGCTAATACCAATACTCTTCAAATTATTCCACAAAGGAGAAGCAGAAGGAACATAGCCAAATTTTTGCTCTAAGACCAGTCACCCTGATACCCAAGCCACACAAAGACTCAACAAAGAAAGAGAATTAGAGACCAATTCTCTCATGAACATAGATGCAAAAATATTCAATAAAATACTGTCAAATCGAATCCAAGAACACATTGAAGAGATAATCTAACATGACCAAGTAGGCTTCATCCCAGAGATGCAGGAATGCTTCAACATACAAAAATCTGCCAATGTAATCTACCATATAAACAAATTGAAAGAGAAAAAAAAACACATAATCATCTTATTAGATGCTGAAGAAAACCTTTGACAAAATCCAACACCCCTTCATGATAAAAGTCTTGGAGAGGTCAGGGATATAAGGGACGTAACAAATCATAACAAAAGCAATATACAGCAAGCCAATTTCCAGTATCAAATGAAATGTAGAGAAACTCAAAGCAATTCCACTAAAATCAGGAACAAGACAAGGTTATGCACTTTCTCCATACCTATTCAATATAAACACTTGAAGTTTTAGCTGGAGCAATATGACAACTAAAGGAAATCAAAGGTATAAAAATTGAAATGGGCTGGGTGGTGGTGGCACACACCTTTAATTCCAGCACTCAGGAGGCACAGGCAGGCAGATCTCTGTGAGTTCGAGGCCAGCCTGTTCTACAGACTGAGTTCCAGGAAAGGCACCAAAACTACACAAAGAAACCCTGTTTCGAAAAACCAAAAAAAAAAAAAAAAAATTGAAATGGAAGAAGCCAAAACAGTTATTACAGAGGATATGATAATATAGGTAAGTGATCCCCAAAACTCTACCAGGGAACTCCTAAAGCTGAAAAACACCTTTAGTCAAGTAAATGGATACAAGATTAACTAAAAAAATCAGTAGTCCTATATACAAATGATAAACAGGCTGGGAAGGAAAAAAAATCAACACTCTTTACAATAACCTCAAATAATATAAAATATCTTGGTGTAACTCTAACCAAGCAAGTGAAAGACCTTTATGACAAGAACTTCAAGTCTTTGAAGAAAGAAATTGAAGAAGATATCAGAAGATGACCTCATGATCATGGATTGGTAGGATTAACATAGTAAAAATGACCATCTTACCAAAAGCAATCTACAGATTCAATGCAATCCTCATTAAAATCCCAAAACACTTCTTTGTAGATCTTGAAAGAACAATACTCAACTTCATATGGAAAAACAAAAAAATCCAGGATAGCTAAAATAATCCTGTACAATAAAAGAACTTCACGGTATCAGCACCCCTGATTTCAAACTCTGTGATAGAGATATAGTAATAAAAACAGAATAGTATTGGCATAAAAACAGACAGGTGGATCAATGGAATTGAATTAAAGACCCAGACATAAATCCATCCACCTGTGGATACCTGATTTTCAATAAAGCCAAAATTATACAGTAGAAAAAAGAATGCATCATCAATAAATGATGTTGGTCAAAATGGATGTTGGCATGTAGAATATAAATTGATCCATATCTATCACCGTGCATAAAACTCAAGTACAAGTAGATCAAAGACCTCAACATATATCCAGATACACTGAATCTAATAGAAGAGAAAGTAAGAAATAATCTCAAACAAATTGGCACAGGAGACAACCCCCTAAATAGAACACCAATAGCACAGGCACTAAGATCAGCAATTAATAAATGGGACCTCCTGTAATTGAAAATTCTGTAAGGCAATGAACACTGTCAAAAGGACAAAATGGCAGCCTAGAGAATGGGAAAAGATCTTAACCAACCCCACATCTGACAGAGGGCTGATTTCCAATATATATAAAGAATTCATGAAACTAGATATCAATAAACCAAACAATACAATTTAAAAATTAGGTACAAGCCGGGCGTTGGTGGCGCATGCCTTTAATCCCAGCACTCGGGAGGCAGAGCCAGGCGGATCTCTGTGAGTTCGAGGCCAGCCTGGGCTACCAAGTGAGCTCCAGGAAAGACGCAAAACTACACAGAGAAACCCTGTCTCGAAAAAACCAAAAAAAAAAAAAATTAGGTACAAATCTAAACAGATTTCTCAATAGAAGAATTTCAAATGGCTGAGAGACACTTAAAAGAATTGTTCAAAATCCTTAGCCATCAGGGAAATGCAAATCAAAACAACTCTGTGACTCCATCTTACACATGTCAGAGTGGCTAAGATCAAAAACACAAATGACAACTTATGCTGGAGAGGACGTGGAGCAAGGGAAATACTCCTCTCCTCCATTGCTGATGGGAGTACAAACTTATACGGCCACTTTGGAAGTCTATGTGGTGGTTTCTTAGAAAACTAGGGATCAGCCAACCACAAGACCCAACTATATGCTTTTGGGTGTATACTCAAAGGATGCTCAGTCATACCACAAGGATACTTGCTCAACTATGTTCATAGCAGCTTTATTTGTAATAGCCAGAACCTGAAAACAACCTAGATGCACCTCAATGGAGGAATGGATAAAGAAAATGTGTTACATTACCCAATGGATTATTACTCAGCTGTTAAAAACAAGGATACCAGGATATTTAAAGGCAAGTGGGTAGAACTAGAAAAAAAATCATCCTGAGTGAGGTAACCCACACTGAGAAAGAAAAACATGGTATTTACTTACTCATAACTGGATATTAGCTATAAAATAAAGGATAACTATGCTACAATCCACAGACCCAGAGAGCCTAGGTAACAACAAAGATTCATGGGGGGGGGGCACCCAGATATCACTGGGAAAGGGAAATAGAAGAGATTTCATGAGTGGACTGAGGGCAGGTGGGGATGGGAACATGAGCAATCAGGCTCGGAGAATGGAGGGGAAGAGTACTGAAAGAGATTACTGGAAATGGGGTGGGCATTTGGGTGTCAGGCAAAAGCTGGCATAAGAGAACTTCCCAAAAATCTACAAGGAAGACCCCAGCCTAGACTCCTAGCAATAGCAGATACATACATAGTCTGAACCGGCCATCTCTTGTGAACAGATTGGTGCCTAGCCAAATGTCATCAGAGAGATGTTATCCAAGAACTGTTAAAAATTATGCAGACCCACAGCCAAACATTAGGCAGAGTTGGGAAATCTTGCAGAAGAGGAGGAGAAAGGAGTGTAGGAGCCAGATAGGTCAAGGATAGCACAAGAAAACTCACAGAATCAAATAATCTGGGGACATAGGGGCTCACAAAGACTGAACCTACAATCAGGAGCATGGGACTGACCTAGGCATTCTGTATATATATTACAGTTATGTAGCTTGGTCCTCTTGTGGGATGCCTAATCATGGGAACACGGGCTCTCTCCAACTCTTTTATAAGCCTTTGGAACCCACTCCTCATCTGTTGTGGAATATTAGTTCAAGATGTGTTACATTCATTTATGCTGTGGAATATTTATTTAATGATGTGAAGATGTGTTGTGTTCTTTTATGTTGCATTTGTTTAACTCTGTGTTACTTTGTCTGCCTAAAACACTTGATTGGTCTAATAAGAGCTGAATGGCCAAAAGCTTGGCAGGAGAGAGAAATAGGTGGGGCTGCCAGGCAGAGAGAATACATAAGAGGAGAAATCTAGGCTAGAGAGAGGAGGAGGAGTGAGAAAAGGAGGAGAGGAGGAAGCCAGGGGCCAGCCACCCAGCCACTCAACCAGCCATGGAGTAAGAAGGGAAAAAAGACATTTAGGATAAAGAAAGCTAAAAAGCCCAGAGGCAAAATGCTATGGAATAATGCTTTTGTACACTGGTTTAATAAAACACTGATTGGCCAGTAGCCAGGCAGGAAATATAGGTGGGATAAGCATACAAGGAGAATTCTGGGAAGAGGAAGGCTGAGTCAGGAGACACCAGCCCACCGTCCAGGGAGCAGCATGTAATGGCACACAGGTAAAGTCACAGAACATGTAGTGACATATAGATTAACAGAAATGGGCTGAGTTTAAGTGTAAGAGCTAGTCAGTAGTAAGCCTGAGCTAATGGCCATGCAGTTATAGTTAATATAAGCCTCTATGTGTTTAATTGGGGAACGCGAGTGTCACCGGCAGGCAGGGACACAGGAAATCTTGCAACTACTGCAAAATGTAGAAGAAGAGAAACAGGTTAATTTAAGTTAGAAAAGCTGGCTAAAAACAAGCCAAGCTAAGGCTGGACATTCAAAAGTAGGAGTAAGTCTCCATGTATTTGTTTGAGAGCTAGGTGGCAGGCCCCATAGAGTTAAAAAAACAAACAAAACAAAAAACAAAAAAAGCAATTACATCATCCTGGGTGTGCCTTGCCCAACCTTAATACATAGGGAGTTGCTTAGTCTTACTGCAACTTGATATGCCATGTTTTGTTGATAGTCATGGGAGACCTTCCCTTTCCTAAATAGACATAGAGGAGGAATGGATTGGGAGATGGAAACAGAGGAGGGGTGGGGTGGGGAGTGGAAGGAGAAGAGGGAGGGGAAACTGTGGCCAGGATGTAAGATAATAAATATATTTTAAAAAAATAAAAATGAAATTGCAAAAGAGAACATTTAAAACATAAGCAAAGCAGAATATGTATAATATAAACTGAAATTTTTAAAATAAACCAAATACATCTTCTAAATTTATCTAGAATATTCACAGAATAACTGTAAAATGCAAAAGAAAGATTTATTCTTAAAACTTACCTAGATTTCAGTGAATAAATTGTTCTAATTTCCTTTCTGTTGCTGTGATAAAAAACATTCTGACCCAAAGCAACTTGGGGAGCAAAGACTTTATTTGACTTACACTTCTTGTTCACAGTCTATCAATGAGGAAAGTAAAGACAGGACCACAAAGCAGGAACCTGAAGGTAGAAATTATGGAAGACTACTACTTAATGGCTTGCTTGTTCTCTGATTTGCTC
>CABHPQ010140748.1:0-12566 GCA_902168405.1 Peromyscus aztecus | reverse complement strand
AAAAAAAAAAGAAAAGAAAAAATAAAAATAAAAAAATCCCCCAAGCCTCCTTCCAACCCATGGACGCCACGCCCTGCAGGCCCTGCTGGCCCTCGCCTTCTGTCCCCAAGCAGACAACATCCGCTTGCTTCTGTCTGTGTCTCGCATGGTGGGTGTGTGTCCTGCACAAGCCCAAGCAGAGGGAGCCAGGGCCTAGCGGTTCCTCTGGATGGTCCAAGAGTGCGCTCAAAGGGTCAGGCAGCGCACAGGTTTTATGTGGGGGAAAAAACACACATACACACACACACAATAAAAGAGTGAAACACGCTCCCGTGAACTGAGTCGCTCCGGTGCCCATCCCCAGTTCTTTCTTCCTGGCCAGGCAGACAGGAGCGGCCCACGGCCCAGGGCCAGTGAGCAGCCCCTTTTGAACACTGGAGCTTGCCTCCAAGTGATGGGAGCAGAGACCAAGAACACAGATCCAGACTTCTGTTCCTCCCTTATCGTGGTGGAAGGGATTCTAGTATCCAGAATATGTACCATTTTATCCCAGTATTGTCCCAGCCTAGGGTTCCAGTTTCTTCCAGGTATAAAATGTATACAGCTCTGCATTATCACAGAGGAACTCTCCTTTTTAAAACAATCCACAGATCAGCCGTTTTTACTACAGTGCGAAGCGTCCTCACTCCAGCAAGCTCTAGGCGGCTGAGAAAAATAAGTCCAATCACTGTTTGCATTTTTCTTTCCTTTGTGGGAACATTTCACCTGCTGAGTGTATATGAATTTGCTTTCTAAAAAGGCTTTTTTGGGTTTACAGTAGGGGCCAGTGGAAGGAAAGTCAATAAGGGCTGTTTTTACAAAAACAAACAAAACAAATAATTTTAAAAAGACACTTCACATTCCTTCCTATTCTCTAACTACACTTGGGAAGTGCACTTCGGGTAAGTTTGCTGTGTGGCTGAGAGATGAAGGAAACCATAGACAAGGTCCTCTTAGTGAACAAAATTTAGTTGTTAACTTTAGAGCTATTAAACACCCCCAGGGCATTTGTTTTCATTCAGAAAGATTCTATCCTCTGCATCATGCTTAACCCTGCGACATGCGTACAGTATGCATATTTTGTTTTGAATAAAATGTTTTGTTCCAGTCTGTTAAGAATATTAAAAAATAATAAAGGTATTGCTTAATAAAATTGCTAGAATTGTTTAGCAGTACACGCACAAATATTTTACTAGATTCTTTGTTTTACTAGTGTTTTGTTGAGAACTGAAAACCTAAAATGGTCTGCATAAATACAAAAAGAAAAAAAAAAACACCAAAAAATGCAAAACTCTCCAGTTTCTTTTTCCTTTTCTTTAAAAAGAATCCTTCCCTCCCCCCTTACAAATGGAGATTTATTTACAGGTGTGTGCACTCACACACACACACACACACACACACACACACACACACACATAGACACAGATACTACATTTTAATTTGTGAGAACACAGTGCTCTTTGGGGATGTAAAAATTGGCAACCGTGGCTTCGGGAGGACATGCTACCCTCATGAGGTATGGCTCCAGGAAAAAAGACTCCCTGGAGAGCTGTGTTCAAAGGATGCAGGGTCAGTGACTGAATTCTGGGAATACTGCCTGCCCCTCAGTGGAAAAGCCACGCCCAAACCTGATCTCCTCAACACCCATCCCTCCAACCCATTCCATCTGTGCTGTAACCATTTCCATTCTTGGAGACAATATCATGTCAATAAGAAAAAAAAATGCTACCCCTGTTGGCTGTTACGAAGAGAAGCTGTGGTTCTTTCTAAATATAGAACAGCATAATAGTAATTATAAACTAGAACCCTGGATGGATTGTGGAGGGGACATGCTTTCATTTTCTCTTAATATTCTTTGCAATCCATTAATGATGTTTTCTCCCCAAATGTAAGAGATGGGTAGCTTTGCTTTCAGAATGAAAACAGAAAAATGTAAAAGAAAAGCTACATGACTTTCCCTTGGAGACAAGCACCCACAAGAGACAACCTTAGGTGCTAGCTGAAATAACACATGGCTAAGTGTTAACTCAAAACCACAACTTAGATGAGAAGAGCGCGAGAGGACTGGAAGGGAGAAAACACACACACACACACACACCATCAATGCAGAGATCACTGGGATAATCTGTAACTCCCAAAAGATACTTTCCTTGTTGTCTTCAGTGCCTGAGGTTCGTCATTACGGCAGGTGTCCCCTCTGCACAGCTCCACCTGAAGCAAAGGAAAGCAGAGGGGGAATTCCAGTCAATGGTGACTTTGAACAGGCAGAGGACAACCCACAATGCAGCTGCTCCCGCAGGTTTCCCAGCACATACCGAATATGTTTAACATTGTGCACATGTTAATTCCGGCAGAATAAATTCCAGTCCTGCTCCTCTGGAGTCATCTCATTCTGTTTTCCTCGTAGCCGGTGTCCCCTGCATACTGGATAATGAACTATAATATTAAAACAACTACCTCTTCAGGTACATAGAAAATCAACAAAATTATACCTGCAACATCATAGATATATGGAACAAATGCCCCTGAGTTCATTATTGTCTCTTTTTCGGCGGTAGGGAAATCCAGTTTGTGAACCACATTGGTCCTGCCAAGCAGAACACCATGTAATGCCATGGGGGTTATTTGCTCTGCTATTTACATTTTGCTAATTCATTGTATTGGATTTTCTTTCATTACAAAGGTTGCATCGTTTCCCCCATACCGAAATGTATTAAGGAGAAGTTGGTCTTTCGTGCGACATCACGACCAACAACGTTGGCCCCTAATTCACTAATGAATTCATGCCTTTTATGCAATTGACCCTATGCTCTTAAGTGAAAGAAGGCAGAAAGAAAAGAAAGACAAGACAGGAAGAAGGAAGGTTGGAGGGAAAATTAGCTTTGAAGTGCATGAATAATAAGCCCCTTCTAGTGGGGGAGGGAAGCAAATGAGAGATGTAACTAGATATCAGAGCCACGTGCAAAAGACATGGGTTATCAGATGATATTTGATATCTGAGGAACATTCAAACTTTAATCTTTCTGAGTCTTGATTTTCATCCTCTTTAGGTAACTGAGTGAGCTGGGGCTTTTGGCAGCATTAAATCCACACAGAAATGAAAGGTGTTTCTTGTTTTTCCTGGAACAGAAGCCATGTATTTGATTTCACGTACACACATGTGTATATAAAAGAGGAATAGATTATATATACTGTGGCACAGACTTACAGAGACATAAATATATATCACATACGCGCAAACATCACAAGTAAAACCTTAACTGCACAATTATTCCATCCACAACAACACGTGCATAGCATTATGAAATTTTTTGGTCTGCAAACCTTTGCCCAGTGTGCTAGTCTAATATGGAAAACAGACTCTCAAAATGTCTCCATCAGTAAAGGCAAACCAGTTTTGAAATAACCAGAATCTCTTCCATCTTCCAAGCTCTAATGATGTTTAGAACAGACTGAATATGGCTTGCAGGTATTGGGCTATGCTGGATAACAATACTGGAAATGGAACAGAGGGAAAGGAAAAGTCCTGAGTACTGTTTACAGGAATCTCTACCATGCTGATACAAACGATCAAACCTAACTAGAAAGTCTCCTTATAATAATAAAGTGAACAGATGTTCCTCTCACCCATGGAATACAACTCAAGGCAAAGATCGAAATGTGAAATATGTACTTTTTCTTGAGGCACTTCAAAGCTATCTTCACCTGCTACAAGATATTCCAAGGAGAGTTGAAGTAACAACCCCCGCTTCTTATCTCCCTGGTCATACAGGTGGGTGGGACCAAGGCACACAGGAACATCAGATTCTACCTGAGCTTGCTCTGGAGTGTGACAGGCACTTAAATCTTTGGGGGATTGAGTGTGTTCTCTCTGTATTCCAAACTATCTTCTTTTAATTACTTAAACAAATTCAATATCTGCAGGATCTAGCACTCATGTGAAATGTTGCTTCATCCCTCTTTACTCTATTGTCTTTTTATTCTGAAGTCGCAGAGGAAGAGTCTCCAGTAAAATCTTGTTGTCATACCTTGCTAGAAGTAGTACACAGAGCAGAGGCCCAGAACCATAACCGAGGTGCAACTGTGGCCCTTCTTATCAAGAACTGGAAGCCTTAAAGGTGAAAACATTTCCTGAAATTTTGAGGGGCTCCAACAAAATGAATAATGAGACACCCTTAGATGCCATAGATCCCCAATAGACTTCATGAGTTCCTTCAGACCCCACAGTGATTAGCTCACATGCATTAACAGGGTCAGGAAGTCTTTCTGTTTCCAAATTGTAGTAGTTTACCTTTACATTACACATATTTAGAAATAGTTGACATCTTTAATCTAGTAAACTGACCATGGCCGTATTTTCAAGATAGTTTGAAAGATTTTATGTTACAGAATTAAAATGAGCTCTGATGAATTTTTATGTTAATAGCTTAGTCTCACTAGATTTTCTCAAAACTGCTGAGGATGATCCAAGTTGAAATCCCTATGAATGGAAATGTGGACCCATCCCTTAATACAAGTGAACTAGAGAGGTGGGTGCAAGCCATGTTATCCACAGTCCCACATGAGGAGACTGAAGTGGGAAGAACACTTGAGTCCAAAAATCTCAGACCATCCTGGGCAACATGATGAGACCCTATCTCGATAAGTAAATAAGTAAGTAGATGGATAGATGAATGGATGGATGGATGGATGGATGGATGGATGGATGGATGGATGGATGGATGGGTAGACACTGATCTACAATAATAGAAGAAATAAAGATATAGCCTAAAAGAAAATTTCTTTAAATTGTAAAAATCTCTGGATTTTTTTAAAGATTTATTTATTATGCATACAGCATTTATGACTGCAGGCAAGAAGAGGGCACCAGGTCTCATTACAGATGGTTGGGAGCCCACCATGTGGTTGCTGGGAATTGAACTCAGGACCTCTGGAAGAACAGACAGTGCTCTTAACCGCTGAGCCATCTCTCCAGCCCCCTGGATTTTTTTTAAACAACAATCCGTACAGGGATATCAATGCACTCAGCATGAATGTATGTCTAAAGTGAACTAATAATTCTTTTGTCTTTAATTAAAAGTGTAATATCCATAGAATGAAGCATGGTGTGAAAAATAGGACATTGACTAATTTCTTATGGAGTGTGTGTATGGATTAAGCAGGGCTTTGATTACTTTTTCTTATTTCTCTAATTCTTATCTCTTCCCAGTGAATGTATTCATTGGATGTTTTGCCCGCTCCATTTTTCTGACTCCAACTTCAAAGTTTCAGTTTGTGCTGATCTGTAAGGCAGACTTTCTCCTTTGACTTCACCCTAAGACAGACACCCATTCACTGCCACCCTGGTGGCTTGAAGATTCTAGCATTAGACAGCCAGCTGACTCAAATACAGATTTCACTTCATGTACATTTCAACTATGTCCATCCTTCTTGGAGAGTTTCAGTACAAGATGTATGATGTAGTTGGAAATAAAACCTACAGCACATTAACGTTCTGTGTGTAGAGCCTAAGTAGAAAGCAAGCCTACTACTTCACTTCCTGCTTCTTCTCCTTGTTTTGCCTCCACGTGGCTCTCATTTCCAGGTCCCAATAAGCCTCGTAACATTTGTACTTAAAGTTATTTCCCATTCGTCTTAGATTTACTGATGAGGTGTGATACATTTAAACCAGGTACAAATACAATGCAGATCGATTACTTTAAAATTGTTCTTGCTGCATTTACTCAAATACAGCTTCCAAGCGAGTGTGCACAAAGAACAAAGGTACCAACATCAAACCCGAGAGCCGAAGAACAGGAGGAAAGCAAATAATAACAATAAATGTTTTTCCAGAAGCAAAACAGATGCCATGTTTCTTCAATTTCAGATTCCAAAAGCACTGAGACACAGGCTCAGTGATTAAGAGCACTGGCTGCTCTTTCAGAGGACCTGGGCTCAACTCACAACACCCACATGGTAACTCACAACTGTCGGTGACTCCAGTTCTAGGGCATCCAATGCCCTCTTCTGACCTCCTTCAGGACTGCACATACATGGTGCACACACATGCAGATAAAACACCGATATACTTAAAATAAAAGTCATTAAAATAGAAATATTAAGGAGATACAGAGCCCCCTGCTAAGATGTCATGGCTCTCCCCTCTCATAATTATGCGGCTTGACTTTATTTTTGTTTTCTAACACAATTCACCCACTGTTGGCCCATCGAATGACTGACCATGAAACAGAACTGGGGAAAGTACTCTGTGCAGGTATTGATTCTCCTCAGGTCTAGCTGAGCTGTTGATTTAGTTTCAGAACCATATCTAGATGCCTACATATTCCCAGAGCTGAGAACTTCTGATTCTTCTACTCTGTTTCTGTTTCTTATTCCAGGCTGCATTTAGAACCGCGTGGATACTTGAGGGAAGGCAGCTTAGTAATATTATGTGCTGACTGGGTGCTTTATCATTTTAATAAGAAGACTGGGAACCATTAGCTGAAGGTGCCTGGGGGGCCAGGAGAAGAATGCTGCAAATTTGGCTCTAAAGTTGAGCATCTGTCTTGGCAAGACCACAAACCAGTCACATGATAGCTTAGTGATTTAATCTGGGCTTCTACTGAAGCAGTGGCCAAGGATTCTCTTATTCAGAGAGACTGGAGTGAATGTTTGTGCTGCCCTTTTCCCTCTGGTTAGTCTAAAAGGTTTGTAAAAGTGTAGGTAAGTGAAATCTAAGTGGCTGTCGTCCAAGATTCAACCCCACTGAAAACCTCAGTGGGATATCTGCTAGAGCTTCACACATAACAATTCTGAGCCCAAGCACTGTGACATAATGCAATGTTTTTTTTTCCCCCTGAAATTGATAGAGTGAGATCAAGTTTTTAAATATGTGAAAACACATCATGAAGACAATTATACTTACATAAGTAAAACGTATGCAAAATATTCACAGGTATTTTTACCACAATTAGAGTTAACACTTGTTTTTAAATAAAATGTCTACTTTTTCATTAAAAAAACCATAGCTTTTTATTTAATTTTTGTGGGATTTGAAGGTAGTTTTCTGGTTCTCTTCAATTTGTACATTTCTTATTATTATGCTTTCATTTATTTTATGTCTGTGTCTGGGGTTCAGAGGTCACAGTGCCTGGGGGTGTGCAAAGGTAGAGGTCAGAGGTCACCTTGGAAGAGCTGTGTAAGACAAATTGCTAAACAGTCTTATTAATAAAAAACCCGGAGCCAAATTTTGGCGTAAAAACTGAGAGATCAGAGAAACAGAAAGAAGCCAGCCATGTTCTTACCTCTAGGAAATCCTCAGCCAAAGAGAGAGCTACTTCCTGAATACTCACACCTATATCCTATCTGTGCCCTGCCATCTTACTTCCTCTCTCTGCCCAGCTACATCACTTTCCTCTTTCTGCCCAGCTCTATCACTTCCTGTTTGTCTGTCCAGACCTCCAGACCTCTATGGTTAACTACTACTGGGATTAAAGGTGTGTGCCACCACACCTGGCTCTGTTCCCAATATGGCCTTGAACTCACAGAGATCCTGATGAATCTCTGTCTCCCAAATGCTAGGATTAAAGGCATGTGCTACCATTGCCTGACTTCTATGTTTAATATAGTGGTTGACCTTTTCCTCAGAACTCCATGCAAGCTTTACTTAATGGTTTCTCCTGAATTTTTTGTTCTCTCTGCTATAGCTGTTCTATCATCCCAAGCAGTATGGTTTTTTACAATAGGCATTTGATTATTTAATTGCTCTGGGGAGAGGTTTCTTCTATGATGGTAGGAAAGGACTGAACTGAATTTGCCATGGGGGGCTGTGAGAGGCCCCTCTGGGAGTTTCTGGAGGACAGAGGCAGAGAATTGCAATTCTGTGCCATTGTTCCTTGAAGAAACATTGTTTCTAGGAATGCTCTGTTTACAGTCCCTTTTTAGGTGACCTTGTTTACAGCAATTCAAGCATTTGACATTATTATTTTTCTTCAAACCTCTGGAAATCACCTCTCCTATCCAAGTATCCATGGTCATGAGATTCAATATTAATTGTATCTCAGATCCATTTCTCCAAGGGTGCTGATCTTGCCTTTAATGGCCTAATTATCCTTTTGCATTGTGCACTGGCATTTTCAAAAGCTAGAGATTCAATTATTATCTGTCTAGCTTCTCAATTTGGTATCATTCTGTTCACTGCTGAAGACAGCCTTTGTAAGAAATCAGTGAAGGTTTCTTTGGGGCCCTGTATCACTTTCATAAATGACTCAATTTTCTTTCCTACTTCTTCAATTCTGTCCCAAGCATTCACGGCTACCATTCAGCATAAAATTAGAGTGTGGTCATCATATAAAGACTGTCTTTGTATATCAACATAATTGCCTTCTCTAAGAAGTTGATCTTGGGAAATTTCTATACCTCTAACCCTACATCACTGTTCTATAGTCTTAACCTCCTCTTTCCACCAGGTTCACCATTGTAACTATGGACCAATCTCAAGGACAGCTGTAATCAAATCTTTCTAGTCTTGAGGGATAGTTCTATTACAAGTTGACCACAAGTTTAACATCTGCTTTACAAATGGAAAATGCATACTATATGAGACTACAGCTTTTTAAAATCTCTTCAAATCTAACATTTCCATAGGAGTCCAGTTAGCTCATACACAGCCTTGAGCATTTGGCAGTTCCTGTAAGGTTACCAGCTAAGTTAATGTTGGCTGTTTCTTTGTAACTGTATAATTTAGTGCAGATATAGGTTCACCTTTAAATTCTTCTGTCTGGGTCTGAATTTCTCTGATTTGTTTTAACAAGTTTTTCTAAAACTTTTATCTTGGCATTCAAATTAACCAACATTTTAAATGATAAAACAAAAATGGCCAAACAAATAATATTCATAATTGACATTATGTAAATCCCATCAACATTAATTGTCCTCTCATTTAATTGTTGCATTTTCAGACTGCCTAAGGTATTATCAAACAAAGACCAAATTCCCTCCATTATAAAAATGTTTCCTACTTTTTTAATGTGGGGGAAAAATTCTCTTTTAACTAATTTTTCCCTTTAAGATATCTTAACTGACTCACCAAGTCTTCTTAGTGCATAGAACAGTAGAAGCCTGAGGGAGTTTCAAGGCGCTACCTATGGTAGTAGCAGTCCAAGATGGGAATCCAGAGAGAACCCACAACCCACCAGAAGAGAAAAAGCCATAGAGATTCAGGCTGCATGCAGCTCGGGCCTGAGCTGAGGGGCCTGTAAGTAAGACCATGGGCAAGTGGCTTTTTTGTGAATTCATGCCACAGAGTTGTTCTTTCTTTCTACTATGTGGGTTCCAGAAATAGAACTCGAGTCTTCAGGCTTGGCTGTGGGGCACTTAGACTAAATAAGTCATCTTGTCAGGCCTCTGTTCAATTTTTATATGTTTTTATTTTTATGCTTCAGTAAAAAATTATATTAAAATTTCTTCATTCATTTTTAGTCCCCCTATGTGGTAAACAAACCCCCCTCGTATTATTGTTATTATAATTAGTTAAATTTATTCATTATTTATTTCCCTTCTTCCTCCTTAGTATCTTTCTCTCCCACTACCATCTCCCTGTTCCCTAGCCATCTCCTCCAGTTCCCTCTTCCCCTTCTCCTCCGTCTTCCTACACCTCTGCCCCTTTCTTTCCCTTTCTCTTTCTGGCTGTCCTTCAGCGAGGATTTCATATGATGTGAGTAGCATGGGGAGATTTCACTGAAGTCAGAAAGAGGATGACATGACCCTACTAGGAAGCAGCATTATGTGTTATAGAATATATTAAATATTGGATTGGAAGAAGATCAGGTGATAAATCAAGAACTGGCGATTTTCTACTAAAACCCTTACAATGAATAATAAGAAGTAGTCTTTCCAACCAAAAGAACCTAAGGGAAGTATTAGCAACTGTGGGAAACACTGATGCAATATTCTCATGAGAAGAGATTAAGAGTGCAAACAGTAACTGACTGTTTTTTGGGCTAGCAATTTGGATTTTTCACATATTGTGGTAAATATAAAATTTCTACTTCACAATTTTGATTTTAGTAAAGCAAATGTTTCAACTAAAATTACTCTTCACCATGAATCCATTCTTGCACATATTACTTAAATAATTCTTAAATGTTTACGTTTGTATTGCTATGTGGGATGATCCCTCATCGTATAAACCCTTCTCTGAAAAGTCATAACATTCCCAGTAATCCCATTTGATTTTATATTTATCTCAACTCTTTGCAAACCATACTGTAATGCAGCTATTTTTGAAGTGCAGGGATGCTTTTAAGAGATCCAAGGCTAAGAAAAACACACCAAGTAATGCTTGGTTGAAAATAAATTCATGTGTAATTCTTACTCTGGTGCAGCCACAGGACACAGCTGAATCCTATGTATGCACTTACGGTCTGCAATCAGCACGTGACTGTACCCACAGACAGACACTTTCTCCCCTCCTTCACCCAGGAATTTGGCCAGGTGGTCTTTTTTCACCCCTATGCTTTTCTCAAATCTGAGTGTCAACTGAAAATTCATTTTTGTGATATTGAAGAGAAATAAATGGTGAGGTCTGGATACAATCAAATTTGGACGTGGCACAAAGACGCTTCCTGCTGGCACCGCTGGGCTGATGGGGCTGAAGATCGAAGGCAGGGGCAGGGGTCCTTGTCCCTGATGACCAGCTGCTCCGTGAGGACCAGCCCCCTAGGCTGCAGCTGGGAGACAAGAGTCAGGGTGCCAGTGTGTCCTTCCTTGAGTCTCTTAAACTGCTCCAATAAAAGTTAGAGGAGGGCACCTGTCTTTGGTATTCAGAGGTAGTAAATTACCTATCCACAGTTTTGGGGTGTTAAGGAATCCACAAGTTTAACCAATGCCTGGAGCCTTTCCTTGTGGGCATGGAATATGTGTCTTACACTACCTTACATTGTTTTATTGAAAGTAGAAATAACCTTCGACCATCCTAGGCTCTGAAAACACAAATACAAAATATGTGTTTGGTGCTCTGGGCCTGTAAGGACATTCAATTAAGGCATTTTTAAATTTTATTTTATTTATTGTCATGGATATAGCAAATGGACCATGCTGTGGAAGCATTTGATGGAGATTAGCAGAGGTCAAGTTTCACAGACCACGTGACCTTTCATTTTATAATTAACTAGGACCTTGGCAAACAAAGCGCAGGCAGGAAGTGTGGTCATGGGCAAAGACAGAAAGGAAAGAAAACGAGAGAGAGCCACTGTGCAAGGCACAGGTGTGGCTTCAGTTTAAGCCTGAGTCCTAGGGACAGAGGGACTGATGTAGGCATGGGAGTCTGTGCAGGATGGGCAGAGATGGGCGTGGTGGGGGCGGGGTTTGACAAGGTCTCCCTTAGAGATGTCAGTGTGAATTTCTGTGTGTGTGGCCTCACCTTGGCAAGCATGTGTGCATGCTAACTTATCTGTGAATCCCAAAGGAAGAGAAGGAGGAAAGTGACCCACACCTGCCACTTTGCCCAGTGTTCTGCCAGCCAATCACAGCCTCTTGTCACCTCAACTGTCACATCCCACGAGGCTTCTGTTGTCCTTGTCCAGGCCTTGCTGCAGTCAACCCTACCTCAGCCTCCCATGTGTGTGGGATTACAGTCATGGCCCACTGCAGCAGTGGTTCTCAACCTGTGGGTCCAGACCCCTCTGGGAGTGGTATATCAGATATCCTGCATATTAGACTTTATGATTCATAACAATAGCAAAATTACAGTCATGAAATAGCAACAAAATAATTTTATAGTTGGGAGGTCACCACGACATGAGGAGCTAGATTAAAGGGTCACAGCATTAGGTAGGTTGAGAACCAATGCACCACACCCCAAACTCTTTTTTAGGATGACAGAGTTTTACTCTGTAGCTCAAGCTTGCCTTGAATTGAGGCATTCTCTCACTTCTGAGTACTGGAGGCATGCTATGACTAGGCTCCACCTAAGAAAATACATTTTTAATAGTCAAAAATATAAAAGAGATTTGGTAGAATTATTCAGTGAAATGGGATCATCATTCCTCTATTCTTGCCTCTTTGGTGAATTGATAAAGGTTTTGAGGTGTGTGTGTGTGTGTGTGTGTGTGTGTGTGTGTGTGTGTGTGAAACTTATGGTCCCAGAGGGGAGAAGTGGGTTCAATACTGATTAAGAATGAGCATACCACACTTTTATGGATTACTGAGAAAATCAGTCAATACTAACCTAGACATATGACTGCAGTGTTCAGGGTGATGGTCAAGGTGAGTAATAGATACCATCTCTATTGTGACTTTTATAAATTATCTAAGCTACAGGGTACAGCTGGAAGAGAAGTGGCAGCCACCACACGATTCATCTTCTACTCTGTTGTCAGTTAGCACGTAATCAAAGGATCTTTACGAGGCTGGAGAAATGACTTGTCAATTAGAAGCACTGGCTGCTCTTCTAAAAGACTCACATTCAGTTTCCAGCAACCGCATCCAGCAGTTCACAACCATCTGTAACTCTAGCCCTCTCTTCCAACTTCATGGCACCCACATACCTGTGGAACACATACAGGCTA
>CABHPQ010140744.1:0-10603 GCA_902168405.1 Peromyscus aztecus | reverse complement strand
CTTCTTGACATAGAGTCTCTCCCTATAGCCCAGGCTGGCTGATAAATGATAGGCTCCCTAAGTAGCTCAGGCTACCCCAGAGCTCCCAGCAATCTTGCTGTTTACCCTCCTTAGTGCTAGAATTCAAAGCATGGGCCATATTCAGTTCCATGACACATTTTTAAGCAAGCTTGAAAGCAGAGCATTTTAGTAAGTACATTCAATATACACACACTTACTTTTTGATATATGGTGGCATAGTTCTGGTATTCCTGTTTTTCTCTTTCCACTTAATGTCTTGTTTGCTTTTGTGGTTTTTTTTTTCTTACTTTCTTCTCTCTTAGATGGATAATGTTGTACAATAGTCTTCTTTTTTCTATACTTACCTGGAAGCTTTTGATTACTTATAGTGCCTATTTTAAATATTTGGTATAAAAATTTTAGTTTGAAATAAACTTAGATGAAAACACTCAACGCAAACATAGAGAATATTTATAAACACATGTAAGAAGGCACTTGTACCCAAAATGTACAAAGAACTTCTAAAACTCAATTAAAAAATCAAATATTGAGTGATTTCTTTAAATGAAAAAAGAAACAACAGATTACTCATCTAAGAAGTTTCACAGGATACAAATAATAATGTTGCTACTACATGTTATCAGGAAATTAAAATTAAAGCAACACTGAATACCTATCAGTGCAGAAAAGTTAGAAACAGATTTTTTTAAAAAAGAATGCTAACAAAGATGAGGAAAAATAGGAACTCTTATTCATTGTGGGAATACAAAATAATTCAAACATTTTAGAAGACTATTCCTTACAAAGCAAAATGTAGTGTTCCCTTAAGGCACAGCAATGGCACTCCTCAAAGTTGCCGAGTCAAACTGAAAGCTATGTCTGCACAAAAACACACAAATCATTATCTACACCGGCCTTATTCATAATCACCAGAACCTAAGCTCAATATTGTGTATTTAAGTAAATTAACTAATAAATGTAGATGTGTTCATATAATGAAATATTATTCATTAGTAAAAATGAAATTAGCTCTTAAGTCATCAAAAGATGTGGAAGGATTTTAATATGTATTAGTAAGTAAAATAAACCAAACTGAAAAGGCTCATCCTGTACAATGTCCACTGTTGGAAATTCTGGAGCAGACAAAGTTGTAGAGATGGTTAAAAGGCAAATTGTTGTCCAAGGTTCTAAGGAAGACAGGTGTGAGTGAATGGCTGGAGCAAAGACTGTTATGATGCTGAAAATAGTTCTCTACAAGTTCTCAGTGACTGCTACATACCCTCAGGCCATTCAGATTGTACAGCACAACTAAGTAAGGATAAAATTTTCCAGCACAACAAAGAAGCAAAGTAAACTATTGATAATAGTTAATAATATTCCAACATCATTTCATTTACTGTAGTTAACATACTGGCATAGAGTGAAGTTTTACTAATGAGGGACATGTGTGCAGAGATGAGCCAGGTATCTGCGATTCTGTACACTGACTTCTCAACTACTTACAACATGTATTAGTTAATATTAAAGTTTTTTCCAGTTATCTACACACGTGTGGTCAAGTTTTGACAAAGGTGACAAGTTAACTCCATAGAGAGAAAGTTTTGCTGTCAACATGTATGTTATGACATCTATATGCAAAGGAATGAACACTTGCCTAGGGATATAAAAGATTTAGTTTCTAAAACATCATTGAGCTTTGTGTATAAAGAAAACTACACAATTTCTGGGTGAAAAGACTGAAAATTCTTTGTGGCCTTGATTTATGTAATAATTCTCCAATCTGCACAAGAAGTGTATACAAGAAAAATGGAAAAATAGATATTATCAAAAGTTGAATAATTTTTAATAAAATTTTTATGGTTTTTTGTTGTTGTTGTTTTGTTCTTTTCTGGGGAGGTGTAATTGGTTTTTCAAGAGACAGAGTTTCTTTCTGTGGTCCTGGTTGTCCTAGGACTCACTCTGTAGACCAGGCAGGCCTCAAAATCAGAGATCTTCCTGCCTCTGTCTCCCAAGGACTGGGATTAAAGGTGTGCGCCACCACTGCCTGGCAAAATTATTACAAATTTAAAAAAAAATTGAAGATTTGTACAAAACTTTCATAATTCAAAGAGTGAGCAAAAATTCAAAAGATTTAGACATTTCATTTATAAGACTAAATATGAACAAATGTAATGGCCAAAGGCATTTTTACATGATTGCATTATTACACAAAAGCATTATTAGAGAAATGCAAATTAAAATGCAAGGGATAGCAATAGAAGTCTTCTAGAATGACATTTTTTCCCTAAAACTTGGAATCTCAATTACTAGTAAAGAAACTTCATACTTGTTTGTAGGAATGAAAATTGATACAGTTGTTGGGGGAATGTTTTAGCAGTTTCTTATAAAGTTAAATATTAATCTGCCATACACCCCAGAAATTACGTTTTGGTCATTGACTCCAAAGAAATGAAAATGTAAGTCTATGCAAAGACTTCTGTGTAAGGCCAGCATTTGTCACCAAGCAAACAACCTGAGTTTGATCCCAAGATGCTGTGGTAGAAGAAAACTGACTCTCACAAGTTGTCCTTTGATCTCCACACAATCACTGTGGCATGTGCATACCTGGGACACACACACACACACACACACACACACACACACACACACACACACATACACACACACACACAAACACAAGAGAGAGAGAGCAAATAAATAAATAAAATGTGATTTAAAGCTACTTTTTATAATACCTCTTCATAAGAGATCGTGGGAGCTTTATTTGTAAGGAACCAAAGCACTGGAAAAAATCTGAACACACTATACACTGCAATACATGTCCATAGGATGGAGGCAATCAGCCACACCACTGGCTACACTTGTTCCTCTGCCAGCCCCACAGCTTTGGAGGCACTGTAATGAGATAGGACCCTGGCCATGTGCCACATCTGCCCTGCTGTTACTAGTCTGTGGTGATTTTTGTAATGTTCTGTGTCACTGAATCAGACATGCTGTATGGGTTGAGCTCCCAAGGGCAGAAAAAGAGGCTCCATACCCAGAATATATGTCAAATCTAGCCAAAATGAATTGCTGCCCCTCTCAGGGGAGACAAGGTCCTGTGTAATCAACTTCTCACTAAGACTGCTCTCTTCAAAGGCTAATGCTGCTACAGGGCCTCAGCCTCCTGGCAGACATTTCTTGGTAGGAGTAGCAAGCTAGCTCAAACTCAAGGAGCGAAAGGCCACTCTTCAGAGTCACACACACAGGCTATTTCTGATTCTGTGGAAGCAGCAGTAGGGTAGGTACAGACAACAGCTGGCTGAGGTCAGATGGCACTGTCCTATGCTTCTCTTTCAGGGTAAGGTGCCTGCCTTTCTGTACTGTTGTGATATAAAGATCTCATTCCAATTTGTAAGGTATCCCCTTGTCTATACAGTTTTCTTGATTTTTTAATTTAATTTTTAAAACTATTTTGTATAAAATATATTTCGACCACATTCTTTCTCCTAACTCAACTCCTCCCAGGTCTCCCCCACCGGCTTTATTAGCTTTTGAGATTATTGATTGCTTTTTCCTAACTCACTCATTTTGTCGTTGTTCTTTATGGATGTAGTTTCTTATAAAATATCCTAAGCATATTTGTGTTAAAATATTTGCAGGTGGTTCTACTCTGTAAACTTTTTTCATGAAGGCTTAGGAATAGAATCTCGTTTCTGCATGCCAGACAAGCACTGTTACCAATGAGCTGTATTCTCAGCTCCCTTTTCACATTGTAGTTGGGGACGATGTCAAAGCATGCTGTCAAGGTTGACATTGAACTCATTCTGTATCCCAGGTAGGCCTCTAACTTGAATCCTCCTGTCTCAGACTTCCAAGTAGCTGGGATCTGGGCCTGAGGCACCCGACAAGGCTTACAAAGGGAAATTTTATAAGCCAAAAATCAAGCCCATAGTTTTGGTGTTATCTCTTCTGTAGTACTTGATTTGTTCTGCCCTGTGAGTACAAGAAGTACTCCAGGACTGCATTGTTCATCTGTTCCTTTGTGTCTCTTGATTCTTCCACCCTATTCCCTAAACCTCTCATATTAAAACCATATCTTGTTTTTTAAAAACTGCCCTTATACAACAAAGTTGTAAAGAAATCCACAGTCCCTGTCAAAGTCCTCTTCAGACTTGGTTCAAAGTCCCATGTGCTCTTTTCTGTCTTTCATGATTTCCCAAAAACCACCTTTTCTTTTTGTGTAGCCTTGTCAATAAGAGAAGCTCATCACCCAGACTGAGGTTTCAAGTAGTGAAGTTGGTTCTACTCTACAACCTCCTACAGAGCAATTGTCTGTACATCCATTAACTATGTCAATGGAGACACTTACTTCATATATTTGGTTGCTTTAGCATATCTATTTACACTTTACATTTTGCTTTAAAAGTATATCTCATAACCAGGCATGGTGATGTATGCCTATAATCCCAACACTTGGAAAGCTGAAGCAAGATGATAGTAAATTGCAGATTTGTATAATCTGCATAGTAAGTTCATGACCAGCTTGAGCTACATAACAAGAGCTTGACTCAGACTAATCATCATTATAACCATCATCACCATCATCATCACATCACAACCATCATCCCATCATCATCACATCACACCCACCAGCACCGTCATCATCATTGCCATATATTCCATTAGTATACATTAGAATCAAAGACTATTTCAAAGTATACATTTACAAGGCTACTTGGATGTTTGACATATGTCTTTAAATATTTGCTTAGTAAATAAATAAAATATTCTTTTTCTTGTTAAAAGTCCCTTTGAGCTTATACTACTCTATCAAATTGGAGTGAACTTTACCTTTTCTCAAATCTACTAAGAATTCCAATATAATCGTTCCTAGTAAGAATGACTGAATGAACATATAACCTCCATAAAATGATTCTCATTATTTGTCCATTGAATTTATTATAAATCTCTTTTATAGAAATAACTTCTAAGGCTGCCACCTTAAGTGACTGTCTATACCCATCTTATTTACTCTGCAGTTTTTGTACCTCATATAGTAAAATGCATTGGTATATTCCCAAATATTTATAAAAACAAATTATTATGAGCCACAGATGAAGAGAATATACTATTTTAATCACTAATCTCTCTTCTAAAATATGTGAAAACATTTCTCATATTAATTAAAGCAGTGGTAGTCCCATTTTATGTGTCACGTCAAATTTAACAGAGAAGTTTATATTGCTTCCATATTATTATAGACATATGCTTGGTTTCCTTTGAATTATGTGGATATAAGGAAATGAGTTTCATAAAATGTGGTTTTAAAAAACTTTTTCAAAAGATCTTTAGTGTTAATATTCCCATTCTATATTCCTTCCTCTATCCTGTTCTCCCATCCTCTACCCACTTAACCCATAGAAAGCTTACTTGTATAAATATGTATACACATACATAAAAGTGGAGTTACCTTACAACAGGGTGACATAGCCCCTACTAGACACCATAGGCTAATAAAAATTCCAGTGCCAGGAATAGATTACCATTTTGGGAGCTGTTGGCAATGGGGCCCCAAAGACTCCCAAAAATTGCAAGCTATTGCCCTTGGTTACCTCCAGAACTTGAAGGTAAGATCATATTGTTAAAAATACCATGTGCTTGGATCACAAAATATGGAGAAATCAAGCTGGCACTGATCGGGACACTTCATCCCTACAGGCTAGCTCTCATAGTGATGGAAGATGTTGTACTTGTTACTGGAAGAAAGAATCATCACCAGTCTTACCCCCACTGTGAACCTTACAAGCTACCATAATGACTAGCTGGGTAAGCCATGCTCACTGGCAAAATAGTGGCATGAATATCATGGAGTATTTATTCAATTTCTGATTGAATTTAAGATCACCCTACAAGATGAAACCTATAGCTGGAACCACTATCTGGACCAAGAATGTATGGCTAGACAGGTATTGAGAACTAGAGTAGAACCTGCTGCTACCTTTCTGCTAAATGGACATAAAATCAAACCAACTCCTAATGGCTTACCACTATATCAATATTCAGTCCTCTTCGCAGAAGCTTCTTCTTGCAGTAGATGACAACACAGAAACCTTCAGAGAATAAGAGACTGCAGAATGCTCAGCCCTACTTGAGATATCTGTATTACATCCAGTCCTCCCAAGGCTCAGTCATCATCCTAGAAGAGGGGTCAAGGAGACTGTAGGAACCAGAGATGGTGGATGACTACAGGGAAATAATATTTTCTGGACACAGCATGGCAGTGGCACATATGAAGTCACCATGTTTGTAACAACACATACAAGCACTGCATAAGCTCGACCAGGGAAAACCCAAGCATGGAGTGGGTAGGTGGGCATAAAGTTTCATCCCTAGCTGAGAAAGTATTGACAATTGATAGCTGCCAGGAAAAGAGTCAGTTTTCTTTAAGAGTGTGGTCCTGGCAGGTCCAGTGGATGACCACACAGCCAAGAGTGTATGGGCAGCCGTAATTAGGCTTGATGGATCTTCCAGAAAACAAACAGTAAAAAATAGGAAACAAAGTTGGGTGAGTAGGGAAAGGGATGGATCTCGGAGGGACTTAAGAGAGGGAAAAAGTAATATGACCAAATATAGTTTTTTAACTTCTCAAAGAACTAATGAAAATATTTTTAATTTTTATCATTTTTTTTTAGATTTTTTTTAGTGTTTTATGTGTATTAACATTTTATCTACATGTATTTTTTTTTTTTGGTTTTTCAAGACAGGGTTTCTCTGTGTAGTTTTCTCACTCTGTAGACCAGGCTGGCCTCGAACTCACAGAGATCTGCCTGGCTCTGCCTCCCCGGTGCTGGGATTAAAGGCATGTGCCACCACCACCCGGTTCTACATGTACATATTTACACCATGTATGTGCCTGTTACCTGTGGAGATCAGAAGAGGGCATCAGATCTCTTGGGAGTGACAGATGGTTGTGAATCACCATGTGGATGCTGGAAATCAAACTCGGGTCTCTGCAGGAACAACAAGTGCTCTTAACCACTAAGCCACCTATCCAGATCAATAAAAGTATTTTAAAATAATGCTCTATTTGTATAACTCTGGTAAGGCCCCTGGAACATAGCAAAAGCAGAGGTAGAAGGTGTAAGAGCTGAGGACGGGGCACAGTGCCATGGAGCACTGCCTTCCAGATACGACAGCCACGGCAGCAGCGCGGGTCCCCCAGCACGGGTCCCTCAACTTTCCGTAACTGGATGGAGGAATTACCCACGGGGCCCCACCCCGTCCTCTGGAGCTACTGACTCTTAACAGTTGTGTGGGAAGGTGTGTCATTTTCTTCAGTGGTATAGTCGCTGAAGGACAAGACAGGAAAAGGAATTCAGAAGGACAAGAACAAGAGATAACAAGCAATGGAGGAAGAGTGAACATAATCGCAATATGTTATATGTATGCATATATATGTATGTATATATGTGTGTGTACAATATATATTACATAAACATAATTAAACATATACATGTCAAACAGTGAAAATATAATGCTAGAATAGTGATGTTATATTTTTAAAATATATTTAAAAATAACATCTATTATTTTAATATAATGTGTCTAAAGTGTTATCTTTCTAGGGAAAAATGAGCTGTGAGGAAGGCATTGAGAAGGCATAAACAGGCTCAGTAGGTTAAAGTACTCGCCACCAAGTCTGATGCCTGAGTCTGACCCTTGAGACCCACATGATGGAAAAAGACAACTGACTCCCACAAGTTGCCCTCTGACACTTACATCTCTGTGCACACAACAAATAAATAAAGACATTAATTAATTTGTTAATTAAAAACAGAACTAATAGATAAAGGAAAAGCAGAAAACTCAAGCTTAAACTTCATCTACTCTATATAGGTGTCATTGGCTGTATTCCTTTGTGGATAGGCATTTTGCTTTCATATATATTTAAATTTTTGCCAAAAACACTGGGTGTTTGTTTGTACAGCCTTAAGAACCTTGGCCTAGATCCTGAAGAAGAACTGTGACATGAATGTTCTTTTCTCCCTAATATCTTGCATGGCCACTGGCAGAATAAACCTTCTGTGAACACTGTTGGAGGAAAAATGTAAAATTTTTCCTGTTTATTATGAGTAACACAACTCATTTTACTTGTACATTTGTAGAAAATAACTGTCACTAATAATAGAAATTTTATCATGTTGACAAGCATCATGGTGGTGATTTAGTGCAATGTCCTGTTTAATTTTCTAAACCATCAAGACAAGCACTTCACAATAAAAAAAAAAAAAAAAACACTGAATGGTCACATTTCCACGACTAAAAAAAAAACTTTACTGTAGAGAAGTTGAGAATCTCTCTAAAGTTTCCTAGAGACTTTGAACAAGTGTAATATCTGAACAGAAGTGGATCTAGTAGTCTTTCTTTTCCATGTTAAAAATCTCTGTACTACATATGTTTTTAACATTTCATCTCAATAACATCTTTATTACATTCAAGGTTAACTATTTGAGCACAACAATACAAAGAGGTTTTTGGTTTTGTTTTTGTTTTTTTAAGAAAAAGCCTAAGGGTTCAATACTATCAGAGATGAGGGTCATGCTTTCTGTTTGATTTGGCTTTTCTTATGTGTGTGAATAAACATTTAAAGTTCCCACCTTAGTAGGAGTAGACAGGAATATCTGTGTCCCCAGGACACAGATTTATCCCAAAGCAAAGGTGAAGGGGGGAGAGAATGGAAACTTGGTGCAGAAACCACATCAGGAGCAGCCCCACCCTCACACAGCTGCCTATCATACTCACGAGAACTGTCTCCAGGCACAAGGCATTTAGGAGGGAAACCGCAAGTCACCCATCTAACTTAGAAATGAGAGGATCCAAGTAGTGTATGCTGCAGAAGAGAACCTCCCTGGGAATTATGACAATAAAGAGTGTCACACGCTAAGCAGAATAAACTTCTTTATTTTATTCCACTAAGGACATAAGAGGATTAAGTCTTTACTAGTTAACGTGTTATCTCCGTTATGGACTCTCCAATTGAATGGCTTTAATTTTGACAAATAAAAGGTTGCTTTCCCACACAGTACACCAGAGGGAAAAAAAGGAGGCTACCCTCAGCTTGGCCCCATTTTCCATGCTCCTGTGGAACTGAGGGAAAGGCTCTTTCTCTTTTGAAAGACTGGCCCTTATTCCAGTACGCTCTAGCCTGTCTGAGCAGAGAACATTTTAAATCATCATAATTATATTTCACATGGCAATAAACACTTTCAGTTTAAGTGCGCATAATTTGTCTCTTTGTCTGATTCTCTTTGTTACATTAGTTTTCTCCATGGTGAGCACAAAATAACAGGATTCATGATGATTCCCTAGAGGTTACTCCTGCCCCTCCCCCTTTAAAAATTATCAGGATTCTTTGTTTACCATTTTTTAAGGAGAAAAAACAAAGTTGAGTTTTAGAGAAAAATTGTCTCTCTAAGCCTTTGATTTAAATGTGTGTGTGTGTGTGTGTGTGTGTGTGTGTGTGTGTGTGTGTGTGTGATAACAAAAGTTCTTCTTCCAGTAGAAGCCAGGTTTCCTGCATTTTCCTGTGTATCTTTTAAGTCTGTCCTCTAGCCAGTCTAAAGTTGACCTAATTCAGGGTCAGCACCAGCTGGCTGTGATGGCTGTTCAAATGCAGCAGCGAGTGCAGTCTTAACCTCTGGACCACACGGTGAAGTTTTTCACTGTCTCTCAGCGTCCACCTGTTGTGTGGTCTAGGGGAGGACTGCAACCCCATGAAGTCTGCTCCCTGGCTCGAGACCATCACATGTGCACTCAAGCTGCTAGCACACAGCCAGCTGCAGCCCAACCTCCGTGTTATCAGATGACGGATGGCTTCATATCAGGTGTGTAAACCTACGAGCTACCCCATCTGGTAAATGATTTGAGCTGTCTGCCCTTGCTTGATGAATGGGGAAAGTGACAAGGCCTATCAGAGTGACCCCTGTGGCCTCCCTGCTGCCGCCCCAACAGCCACTGTCTTGTTTGCCCTACTGCTTTACTTTCTCAATTCTGCTGTCACTCAGCTGAGGTTAGACCTACTGTCACTAAATTGTTGCTACCTTGCATCATTAATCCATAGATTTTCCTTGCGATGACCTTCATAAAATAGATTCCAGGACACCAACAGACTCGTGGTCAGAAATAGATGGCAAGACATGAGATCCAGTCCAGTAATTTTAGAGGACGTTTCCCACCACTTCTCTCAATCTGTTTTGAAGTAATGTGGTTATTTGGAGGATACTGCATATTTTACCTTGAAATCAAACTAGGGTTCTCTGTAAGAAATACAAACGTGTTGTGCTGTATGTAGATCTGAAGAATAAAAATCCCTCTATAGGTGATGGGAGACAGCTCAGTGGTTAAAAGTGTTTGCTGTCAAGTATGAGGGCTTAAGTGCAAATCTCCATAACCCACATAAAAGCAAACATGTACCATAAGCATCTGTAATTCTGATGCTCCCACAGGGAGGTAGAGACAACAGAATCTCTGGAGACTCTGGCCATACATGTGTGCCATGATATATGTGGATTCACATTCACACACACACACACACACACACACACACACACACACACACACA
>CABHPQ010140743.1:0-11952 GCA_902168405.1 Peromyscus aztecus | reverse complement strand
TGTGTGTGTGTGTGTGTGTGTGTGTGTGTGTGTGTGTGTGTGTGTGTTTACAATGTAGGAAGTAAGTTTTAGTGTGACTTTGCCAGAAAGTTTTTTATGCTAGCTGTTTCTTCTCACATTCCCTCTATTCTGCCTTGCTAACCCCCATCCCAGTATCACACTTCTTCTTACCAAAACTCAGTGATGACTGAAAAAGAGGGAGGAGAAAGAGCCTGTGAATGACAAGGAAACAGCCTTTTCCAGTCAAAAAAGGAGAGTTACACCTATGAACTTCAGCAATTGTAACAACAAGAACAAGACCTGCAAAAGCTCAAGTCCAACAAAATTCCAGCATGAATCAGGGAAATAGGTACAGAGTCCCACACCCACCTGAAGAAATATTAGTACCTCTCAACTGCTGAGAGGAGAGGTATTTTTCTTAAATGGTGTGATGTCTAGTAGCTCCAAAGCTCTCCAGAAGATAGAAACACTGAATAAATAATATATAGGCAGCATAAATTGGACTCCATGGGTTTTTTAAAAAATGGACAAAAAGTGGGATGAATCTGGGAGGGACTTAGGGAGAAGTTATTATAATCAAAATACATTGTATGAAATTCTCAAAAAAACAATAAAAATATTTTTAAAAATCTAAGTCAACCCCACAAGAAAGAAATAAAGAAAAAGAAGAAAAAAGAAATCTATGAACAATTGAGATAAATCAGGAGGTAAAGGTGCTTGCCAACGGGTCTAATGATCAGAATTCAATCCTTGGGACACACATGATAGGAGAAAACTGATTCTTGCTAGTGGGCCTCTGACCTCTTCACATACATACATAACTGTCTTACAAGGTTAACCACCCTCCATCAGATTGCTGTACACCAATGAGTATAGAAGCAACACAAACTGGACTCAGTGGGATATATATATATATATATATATATATATATATATATATGACACAAATTTTGGAGTGGAAGGAGGATGAACCTGGGAAGATTTAGGGAGGGGAGTGGGGAGTAAATATTACCAACATACATTTTATGCATGTAAGAAATTCTCAAAGAACTAATAAAAATATTTTTCTAAAAATTGAAAATATTTTAAAAAGAAAAGTTATATAGCATTTTATTCATTTATTCATTTTTGCTGTTCTTTTCATTGTTCTGTATTGTCTTGTTAGTACAGCCAAAGGGGAGAAGACTGTTTCAAATCACTTGGGGGCATCTATAGAAGACCTAAGTCCCAGTTTGTTTCAGTTTCTGTGTGGCACATAAGCGAGGTGTCTATGATCCTGCTCTTCACTATCATACTTGGGAATACAAAACTCTGATAAATTAGTTGGATTAAATATACTTTGAAGTGTTTTCTGAGCTCAAATCATTCTTTATATTCTGAAACTTGCTGGCACAATATTGATGCTATCAATATTATAAGGAAGGTTAGTAAACTGAGTTAAATTCTGTCTCCCCCAAATTCATGACAACCCAGAACCTGTCCATGTGACCTAATTTGGAAGTTAGATTTTTGCAGATATAATTGAATTAAGGCATAACTAGAGTGAGCTCTAAATTCCAGAGGAATTTGGGAATTTAGGAATCCCTTATATGAAGACTGAAATCTTGACAAATGAATAGACACAGAGAAGAGGCCATACAAGACAAAGTTAGAGGCAGAATGCCTGAGACTGTGAGAGCCTGAGTTGGGGAGCATGCATCCTTTCTAAAAGCACCAGGTCACTCTGCTAACACCATGGTGCTGGACCTAAAATGCCCCAAACTGTAATACAATAAATTCCTATTGCTTTAAGCTACCAAGATTGGGGTGAATGGTTATGTCAATGCTAAGAAACAAAAGCAACTTGGAACACTTAAGTGAAAGCATGTGTCTTAATCTGACTTGTATAATCAACACATATCCTTTTCAAAAAGGATGGCCACCATGTCCAGGTGCTTCATATTGTTAGCAATGCCCACGTTTACCCATTTATGTGGACTTTGCTACTCACAAGCCTGTATTGCTGATGAGGAAATTAAATAGCTTGCACAAAAATCACAGAGCTAAATACAGAAGAACTAGAGTTCATATTTAGCTTTATCTCATCACCAAGATGACACCGTATCCCCGAACACCTGCCCCTCGTACCTATCCAATGCAGCAGACTCTGAGGATGTAGAAGAGGCATTGATAACCTGGTTTTCAATGCCTATAATCGAAGCTCACATTTTTTTAAATTAAGGGATAACCTGCAACAATGGTACAATCAATCTGTTGTTCACAGAGGAACTCAGTTTGTTCTAATACAAGTAATAATGAACTCGCCATCAACTTCTACTGCTTTCATTACAAGTTCTGCTTTGCACGTGTGTATTCAAAGTCAAGGTCTTATCAGATTGGACATTTGCAGCTTTAATTTACTTAAATGCATTTCCCTCTTGCAGTCTCTGTTTCATTTCCATGATACTGACTCATTTGCCACCTAACAAGATCTTAAGAATGGAGAGTGTAAGTGCAAAGGAAAGTATCTAAACTTCATAGTCACAGACAGAAGCACAGCCTTAAATGATAAAACAAGAAATAAAGGCATGTTCTAAATTTACCTTTCCTCCCTCCCGGTGGGCCATGCTGCTGATCATAACAGATACAAATGTAAGGTGTCACAGCTGTGGTTGTAGAATGTCAACTTTAAGGAGGCTGGTGTGGGAGGGGCTTCTGCAAGGAGTACCTTGTCCATCTGGACTCAAGTTAAAGAAGTTGCCACATGCCACCAAATCCCACTAGAGGATCTCTGATATTTTGTGAAGAAAGACCCTGTGGCCAGGTCTCTCCATTTCTCCAGAAGTATATTCAGTTTTCCAAGCTGTTATCAACTATTGACACTTTCTTCTGGCTTCTTTTTTTTTTCTTTATTTAAAAGACCTCCTTACATAGCCCTGTACAAGGCTAGGGTTCCCTTAACTGAGATGTGAACGCTGGCAAATTAACTTCTACCCTATCCCAACGGAAAGCTCCAGATACACACGGTTTCAAAAAAGGATGCTCACACTTGTGCTCCAAACTGGACATCGACAGTCTCGAGACGTTTTAAGTTTATCCTCTAGGAGGTTGAGATTGCACACAATTTTAACCAGTTTGGAAGTGAGGTTCTCTTCCACATTCTGCCTACCGGTGCTCACCTGCAGAAGTTCTTTCCCAATCCATTGCTACCCACCAAGCGAGCAGACAGGGACAAATAACAAAGGAAAACACAGTCCCATAAAGGTTCTGCTATTGCATCTTGTGGTCCACACCTGCTAAAAGACAAAAACCATATGGGAACCCTGCCCTGGCAATGCATCCAGCACCCCCTGGGAGCAGCAGGCACTGTCGTACCATCGGCAGGGCGTGCGCGAGTACATACACAAAGAACTGGTGCCGGGCTTGCTAGCCTTTCGGGGTACCAGCAGACTCCTAGAGCTGGCATCCAGGGTGATCTCCTACGCCCTCCATCCCAGCATAAAAGCACTATCCTTTATTTGACCGGTGAAGAACCCAGGCTGGATGATATTGCATGGGTTGGGGGTTGGGGAGTGGGCGGACCCCGGATCCCTTGCCCATCTTCGGAGGACTCTAGCCTTTGGCATCTCCTAGGAGATGCACAATCAATTGTGCTGTCATAGAGGTCTCCTTTCGCATCCTCTCTGGGCAAAGCCAGATGCCCGGCGTAGCAGACGTGCGCATCTTGGCAAGCGCCGCTTCTGGAGCCGCTACCCATGCAAGCCGACCTGCCCCGTGCGCCTGCCTACCTGGTGGCTGGCTGTCAGCAGCGAAGCCGCGGTGCCTTGTCTGCTTCTCCTCTGCTGCTACATCTGCTATATCGCTCCGAGCGCCATGTTCCTGCTCTCCCCGGGCGCACGCTGGGGAACTACTACGGCTGGGTAGGGGCAAGGGGGGCGGGGGATAGCGGAGGGGGTGGGGGCAGAGCCAAAGCTTTCTACTCTCCTCCCAAACCTCTCCCAGCAACTGAGCATGCCCAAGCCGCCTGGTTTCGCCCCTAGGAGGACTGTCCGCTGAGACTACTCAGCTGCTCCGGGTTTTCGGGGCAGCCGGCTGTAAGAAAGCTGTAGCAGTTGAGGGGGGTGAAAGGGGGGAGTGTGGAGGGAGTGTCTGCACGCCGGAGCTGGAGAAAGTAGCCAATCGGATTACACTTTCCTTCTACCATCCCCCTGCGGGCTGCTCCTGCATGTCCCTTCCTCGTGCATCCCAGTTTGCCCAAATTTTGTGTAGGACCTTTGCGGAGCCTCGCTACATCAGGACGCTAGCTAGGAGCCTCTTTGCCATCCCTTGGTCCTGTGCTTCGCAAACTTTAATGAGTCTATGAACTGAAATGCAGATTCGGATTCAACTGACTGGCCCTGAGATTCCGCAAGCATAACAACTTCCCAGGAGATATTTGGTACCCTGCAGCTGGCCCTCTGAAAGGTCAGGAGGTGCAAGAATCCAGAATCACCTTCTGTAACCTCTGCTTGGTCATGTCCTTTCATCAGCAATGGTCCCTTGAGCCAAAGGAGTTACCTTCTGCTTTGGATGGCGGCAGCAATTCAAGTGAAGGTGTCCCTGGGGTTGCTGTGCCTTCCCTGGAAGGAAGCTCTGTAGGGCAGACACTGAAGACACATCTTAAGGTGATTGCAGAGATTAAGAATTTGGCCTTTAGGAGAAGATGGACTCTTGGGCCAATTCACAATCGCTTTGATACTCTCGACTAGAAAACTCCGGGTCAGTTGACCTGTTGACCTGTTGTTTCGTTCATGCCTGCCTCAGTCTGCCTTGACTGCCTGCCTTCCCTGACCTGGACAAAACCTGGCTGGCTTAATGTAATGTCAAGACCGGGCTTGACAGTTAAGGAGACTAACTGGTTACGTGCACAGGGCCTCTGGGGAGCAAAAGACCACGTGTTTTTTTGTGGACTGATGTTTGTGGTGAAACTTGGAAGGATACATTGTGGTCCAACTGCAACCCCAACCCTACTCCCTGTCTAACCCTCTCCCAAGCCTTTGAAGGTATTGGTATTATTGGGAATACTCACTCTACACCTTAAAGACATTCACAAAACCAACCATGAGACTTTAATCTTGGAATTGAGGGAGTCACCCTTCTCCATTCTCAGCTCTCCCTGAGTTATGGTACCTGATCCTATAACTGAATAGAAGATTATAAAACAGCAACTTTTATCTCTTGTTACACTATTTTCCTCAATAACTTAAGACAGTTTCCTAGTGAACAACAGTAGATACGTATCATTCCCCTTGACTTGTCTGTTCACATAGTTCTCTCAGTGCAGTAACTTCCATGTCAAAAGAGAATCACGGCAGGGGCTGGTGCTGAAGAGATGCCATTAAGAACACACATGGCTCTTCCAGAGGTCCCTGGTTCAGTTACCAGCACCCAAATAGGGTGGGGTCCTAGGTGACTCCAACTCTAGAAGATCCAGCAACATCTTCTGGCTTCATTGGTGCCCTCACTCACATGGTGCACATACAAACATACAGACACACATACATACACACAAATAAAAAGAAATCTTTTAAAAACAGAATCATGGAACAGATGGTTCATCACTATTCTTGATTGATATTCCTATGTCTAAAGAAGATATATATCTTAGCCTATCAAATTCTATTTCTCCATTCATATAACTAAAGTCAATAAATTCATCAGTGCTGGAAGTTGCTAAAATGGCCCTAATTCTCCACTCACCAAACACATGCTGCCCATGGGGACTTTGGCGTAATATTTTCTATTTACTTTCTTATAGGAGGACTTGTGTGGATGCAAAAGCCAGGAAACAGTTATTGAAATGTAGTTTCTTTTTTGATTTTTGCATCAATAAAAAGTGCACACACTGACAAAGTAAAGTATATAATCTGTGCAATAATATAATTTTATATTATTATAATAAGGTGATCCTGAATAGCCCTGGAACTACTGCTAAAAAGCATCATAAATGACAAGCTGTTCCAAAGGAAACTACTAAACTTAGACAGTGTCACCAGCACTGGAAAAATAATTAGTTTGACACAATTTGCCCAGAAAACAAAAAGAGAGCACATGTCTCAACTCATTTTTATGAGGATATAATTGCCCTGATACCAAAACCAAGTAAAGTTACTAAGAGAGAAGTCTTATAAACAATATATCTTATAAATCTACAACAAAAATCCCTGAAAGGTGTGGGGGAGGGCTGCATGTACAGACTGAAGGAAGGAAGACCCTATAATAGATATGTAGAAATTAACTGAAAGACACATAGATGAGCAAAAGCTAGAGAATGTTAAAGAAAATATGAAAAAATCTTCATGAAATTGAATTTAGCAATGATTTCTTGAATGTGACACCAAAATAATTGGCAACAAAAGAAAAATTGGCTGAACTTGAAATGAAAATTCTCTATACAAAGAGCACAAATAATGGTGAAAAGGCATTTCACAGAGCATGGAGAAACTACATGTAAATCATACATCCATGAAGAGATTCATATCTGGACTACATAAAGTCTGTAAATGTCAGCAACATAAAAACAACTTACTCAACAATAGGCAGAAAACTTGATTTTTCCAAAGAAGATATACTGATATCAATAAGCATTTAGAGTTACAGTCAAGGTCACTAGCCAAAATTTCAAAACAATGTAACACAACTAAAGTAAATCCATTAGCCTGTTATTTTAACAAAACAGAAAAAATAATTGAAAAGAATGTGAAGAAACTGGAAGGCCTATGCTACACCAGTGGAAATATAAAATTTTATCATTTGAATGGAAAACAATGGGATATTTCCTTAAAACTTAAACAGAATTACTAAAGGATATAGCAATTCTCTTTGGAGGGATATAGTCATGACATTGAAAGCAGAGATATAAATATGTGCATTTTGATGTTAGTAGCAGCAGGCGCTAAAAAGTGGAAACTACCTGAATGCCCATGAAGAGATGAATGATTACACAAAATGTCATATCTATGGACATAAGAGCATTCTTCAGGCCTAAACAAGAGTGAGATTTTGATGATACATGTGACAGCAATGATTAATCATGAAAGCATTCTACTAAACAAAGTAAAAAAATACAATACCATAAATATTACATGAGTTCACTCATATGAGACACCTAGATACCAAGTCAAATTCATAGAGACAAAAAGTAGATTGAAGTTCACCAGAGGCTGAGAGAAGGGAGAAGTGCATACGTATTGTTCAATAGTACAGCACTTCAGTCTGTGGTACTTATAAAATCCTGAAGGTGGAGAATAGTGATGGTTACAAAAATATGTGCTTGAGTCTAAGACACAACTGTGTGGCACAGTGCTTGATTACCATGAGTGAGTCCCAAGTCCCAAACCACAGCAGTGTAACTAATGACCTAACAAACTAAATAAATTCCTGAGTAAGATTTAAAAAAAAGTACTCAGACACACTGAGGATTTAAGGTTCTAAGTGATAAAAACAATAGATCTGTGGCTAAACAAGGAAATGTGAAAGACATGACAATATCTAAAACATAAAGACTGCCTAGGAAAGCCATAAGAACTAAGGAACATAAAGCCTAACAGCAGCATGAGGGGTACCTAGCACAAGAAGGGGCAATAGCAAATATATAAAATTGTCCAGAGAGCAAAACCAGGGCCAGTTCGTGGAAAGCTAAAGGGGATGGTGTCTTCTACAAGGACAAGTCCACATTCAAACACTCAGACACTTTATTTTACATTAAGAGAGCCAACATGAAAACATTTTGGTTACAGAATATAAAGTAGACACTGATAAATCAGAAATAAGAGCTCAGAAATTAACCTAAATGTGTAAAATAATTTCATTTGTAAGAATGGTTGTATTATAAATGTATAAATCACTGAAGAGGGGATGAATCACTACAGGTTAAAGACAGCCAAAGTTCTGAGGAATTGAGTTGTAAGTGCTAGTGGCCTGGAGCAACAAGAAATTACTTTATCCAATTTAGTGAGCTCTATCCTCTTGCTCAAAAGGAAACCCATGAACCTTCAAGGCTATGAACTTCAGTGGGAGTTTGTAAAACCTGTATGAAATCTCCTTGAATGCTTTAGGTCAAACTTCACCCCAGAGCATTTGAGAAAGGTAGAACATTCACTGCTTATATATTATAGCATAGAATGCATGAGCTAAGGCAGTCAATAAAATAGGGCCTTTGACTTGCATAAAAGTTGCTAATATACAAGTGTATGCAAGTGTTTCTATCCCACTGAAATCCCAGCACACTAATGAATACCAGGTTTTTCTGTCAAAAGGAAAACATTGTCAGCATTATCATGTAAGACTGTCAACCAAAGCATTCCCAAACTATTGTTTAATTTTTTGTTCATAGTTGGAAGACAAAGTACAATTTCACCTGTATGTCTGGAGCTTCTTTGTCATTGTTACAGGATCATGTGTGGGTGATGAAAGATTGTGACTTGTCATGTAGTAAAACTGTCATTGTGGAATACAGCATGGATTCTTTTGGAGAACATCATAGCTCTTCCATTGCTTTGCATAGATCTAGTGATTTAGAGAGAATTAGAGAATTGATTAGAGTTTTGAAGAAGGTACCACATTCTCACACAAAATAACCAGATTCTCTGCCCATTAAGCCCAACCTGTGCTTGTTTTAGTTTGTTTTTTTGGTTAAAGCAGCGGTTCTCAGCCTATGGGTCATGACCACTTTGAGGGTAGAATGACCCTTTCACAGGGGTCACCTAAGATCATCAGAAAACAGATATTTACATTATGGTTCATAACAGTAGAAAAATTACAATTACTAAGTAGTAATGAAAATAATTTTATGATTAGGAGTCACCACAACATAAGGAACTGTATTAAAGGGTTGCAGTATTAGGAAGCTTGAGAACTGCTGGATTAAGGCATCTTCTCACAGATGTCACCTGCTTTTGAGGGGGAATTTAATATACTTCCCCCTTTTTCTTGAAAACACCACTCAGTCCCATGAAGATTCAGGAAGGGCTTATTCAGAGAAAACATAGGAGAATGCAGCACCTTCTTTTCTGGTATTGTGAGTTAAAGCAAAAGGTATTTCCTGGATGAAAAGCTGGCACCACATGACCATCTAGGCATGTTAGAATACAGTGAAAACTCTGGGATTACCATGACAGCAACAAATTTTTGTTGTTATAAGAAAGGTCACTAAGATAACATTGAGAAAGTTTCTAAGGATAGTGAGGATATTTATCTTCTTTAAAGAACAACTTCATAATAAGTTTTAAGTGTAGGAGAGGAGAGGTTGAGGGTCTTAAAATGGGATGTGCAAGATTTAACTGAGTAATACTAAGCAGCTTTGTGACCTTGTGTATGCCCTCTATGCCTCCTAAACTCCTTTGCTTATCTGCAAAATACAGATGTGAGTTCACCTTATTTCACAGAATTTTTATGAGAGTCGAGGGAAGGTACTTTGAGATAGGAGGAAAAATGTGCTATAAGCCAATACCAAAGTACTAGACCATTGTCTTTTCTTAATGGATTTGAATAAATGCATAAAAGAATAAAAGAGTAGTTATAAAATTTCTGTGCATCCAACTTTCATTTGAGAAGTTGATTTAAAATTGAAATGTCTGCCTGTGTTTTGTGTCTACCAATTCACAAAGAAACCCGAGTCGTCCTAGGTCCCCAGGTGATGGGTGAACGTCTTTCTGTACGCTGTGAATATATATGTGTTGCTCTGATTGGTTGATAAATAAAGCCATTTGGCCTATGGCAAGGCAGCTTAGACACAGATGGGAAATTCAAAGAGAGAGCCAGGAAGAAAGCAGGGAGAGACATCAGCCCGCCATCCAGGAAGCAGCATGTAATGACACACAGGTAAAGCCATGGAACATGCGGCAACATATAGATTAACAGAAATGGGCTGAGTATAAGTGTAAGAGCTAGTCAGTGGTAGGCCTGAGCTAATGGCCAAGCAGTTTTAATTAGTATAAGCCTTTGTGTGTTAACTTGGGGGATGCGAGTGGGAGAGATTTGTCCGACAGCCGGCAAGGTGGGCGGGCACAGGAAAACATCTAGCTACACCCAAGTGATTCTGAAATAAGTAAATTTGATGTGGCAGATGCTTAACATGTTATGCAGAATGCCCATTCCAGGAAATACTTGTTTCTTAGCACATGGGAGTAGGGTGTTTACTCAGTAACTTCAAGTATGGCCCCAGCCAAGGGGAACTGACCTGTTCCAGGTCCTAGCCCTTCCTGGGGCAAATTGGATAAAATAACCAATGACTGTGGCAATATCAAAGCATGGCCATCTTGGCCCATTTTGTTGCAACTCTGAAGGGCCACTGTAGCTCCAGAACTTCCTGGAAAGTTGGCCAGAGTTGATGACACTCTGCACCTTTGTGACTTTTTCTCTGTCTGGTTTTGCTTCCCTGCCATTCATCTGTGGTGTTATGTCACCAAGACACTGTGTATGTTTGTTCCTCTGTGTGTATATGTGTGTGTGTGTGTGTGTGTGTGTGTGTGTGTTCATGTGTGTGCAGGTTAATGTATGTGTGCATGTTGGTGTTAATTCATATAAGTGTGGAACTTAGGATAATAACCTCATGTGTTTTTATCTGGGACATTGTCCCCCTCGAGACAGGGTCTCTCATTGGCCTGGAACTTGCCACATATGCTATATGTTTTGCCAGTGAGCAACAGGAACCTGTTTAGCACTGAGATTACGGGTATGCACCACATCCAGATTTTTTCTGGGATTACTGGGGATCAAAATCAAGCAATCACTTTACTAACTGAGCCACTCCTGTCCCCAGGAGATAGGAGTGCACATTCTCAACACCAAAGCTCTCTCTGCAAGTCTGCTTCTGGGCAAACTGGCTTGCTACAGTAAGGAAAATGTGAACTGGAAGGCCAAATAGAATTATGTTCTCCTTCATCCCCAAAACCTTCTTACAATTCCAGTGGATGCAATTTCTTCCCTCGAAGCAGAAGCCCATCCTGATTTAGCTATCTTTCTGGCCCATTTCCCTATCTGTACTTCTTAATCCTCAGTTCAAAAGATTTGTTTCTTTCATCCTTGTCCAACATAGGACCAAAAGGAAGGAGATGCAAATGTGTTAGGTGAACTCCCTTGGGATAGTATCAAGCAGGGTAAAGAGAAATCATGTTCCTCTCTGCATCTATGGTATGGTAGGAGTTCCAGAACTGAAGTTGTATACAAGTAGTAAGTTTAGTACGGTGTTCCTAGAAGTACCTTATGCAAACTTTAAATTGGTGGTTCTCAACCTGTGGGTCACAACTCCTGTGGGAGTTTGCTGGGAGGCCCTGCTTGTCAGAGGTTGCAGCCTGCAATGGCCTGGGAGCTCTCTCCAAGCTTGGTAACACAGAGGACTTCCTCCCCGTGGCACCAGGTGCCATGTTCTCTACCTGACTTTATTTGAAGACTGTCTCTAGGCACATATGCACTTATCTCTGGTATGACCCTTGACAGGGTTCCTTGCAGAAACTTCCCCCTATTGTCTATGTGGTAATTAGACATTGTGCTAGGAGCATTATGATAGGATCATGCTTCCACAGATTATAATTAAGTCTTGTACTAGGAGCATTATGATAGGAGTGTGCTGTTTCATGCAAATTAGGTAAGTGCCCAGCAAATTAGGTGATTCCCAAGTTTATATATCTCTATACTCTGGGTACAACTGAGCTGTCTCACTGAGGCAGTATCCTGGAAGGCTATTTCCCTCATGTTCACAGCCCATACAAAGGTCTCTGTCACCACTTTGCTCCTTTGTCCCCATGAACTGGTGACCAACAGATAGCAAGGAAAAGGGGGATCTTTTCATAGCGGTCACATATCAGATATCTTGCACATCATATGTTTTCATTAGGATTCATAGCACTAGCAAAAATACAGTTGTGAAGTAGCAATGAAAATAATCTTATGGTTGGGGTCACCACAACATGAGGAACGTGTATTAAAAGGTCA
>CABHPQ010140742.1:0-20653 GCA_902168405.1 Peromyscus aztecus | reverse complement strand
AATTTTTTCTTGTATTTTACATACTGACCACAGTTTCTCCTACTTCCTCCCATTCTCTCCTCCATCTCCCTTCTCCCCCCATCCACTGCTCCTCCATCTCCATTCAGAAAGGGGTAGGCCTCCCATGGGAGTCAACAGAGAACGACACATCAAGTTGTGACCGCACCAACTTGGGGACTGGGTTGTTAAAAGCCATTTCAGGTGCCAGGGACAATTCCCAATCCCACTACTAGGATCTCTACAAACAGACCAAGATACAAAACTGTCACACACATGCAGAGGGCCTAGGTCAGTCCTATGCAGGCTCCATAGTTATTGGTTCAGACTCTGTGAATTCCTATGAGCTCAGGTCAACTGTCTTTGTGGTTTCGCCTGTCATGACTTTGACCCCCTAGCTCATACAATCCTTCCTCTCTCTCTTCAACTGGACTCCCAGAGCTCAGCCCAGTGCTTGTCTATGGCTCTTTGCTTCTGCTTCCCTCAGTTACTGGATGAAGACTCCCTTGTGACAAATAGGATAGTCATCAGTTTGATTACAGGAGAAGGCCAGTTCAGTCACCTTCTCCACTAATGCTAGGATTCTTAGCTGCGATCATTCTTTTGAATTCCTTGGAGATTTCCTGGCATCAGGTTTTTGTCTAATGCAAAATACACCCCACCTCCATGAAGATATCTCCTTCATTGTTCTCCTTGTCTGTCTCGAATCCAATCTGCCCAACTGGATCCCTCATGTTCCCAAACATGCATCCCCTTGCCCCCACCCCTGCACCTAGTTTACCCATGAGATCTCTTCTATTTCGCCTTCCCAGGAGCATTCTTACATCTCTCAATGGGCCTACCTTGTTATCTAACATTTGTGGGCCTGGATTGTAGCCTGGTATCCTTTCCTTTACAGCTAATATCCACTTATAAGTGAGTACATACCATGTTTGTCTATCTGGGTATGAACTCAGGATGGTTCTTTTCTACTTCCATCCATTTGCCTACAAATTTCAAGATGTCTTTTTTTTTCTGCTGAGTAATACTCCATTGTGTAAATGTACCACATTTTCTTTATCCATTATTCAGTTGAGGGGCATCTAGGTTGTTTCCAGGTTCTAGCTATTATGAATAATGCTGCTGAAAACATAGTAGAGAAAGCATCCTTGCGGTATGATTGAGCATCCTTTGGGTATATGCCAAAGATTGGTATAGCTGGGTCTTGAGGTAGATTAATTCTCAATTTTCTGAGATACTGACATACCAATATCCAAGTGGCTGTACAAGTTTGCACTTCCACCAGCAGTAGAAGAGTGTTCCCTTACTCTACATCCTCTCTAACATATGCTATCATTAGTATTTTTGATCTTAACCATTCTAATATGTATAAGATGGTATCTCAGAGTCATTTGATTTGCATTTCCCTGATGGCTAAGGATGCTGAAGCGTTCTTTAAGTGTATATCAGCCATTTGAGATTCTTTGGTTGAGAATTCTCTGTTTAAATCTGTACCACATTTTTAATTAGATTATTTGGTATTTGGATGTAGTTTACTGAGTTCTTTATATATTTTTGAGATCAGCCCTCCATTAGATGAAGGGTTGGTAAAGATCTTTTCCCATTCTGTAGTCTTCTGTTTTGTCTTAATGATGATATCCTTTGCCTTTCAGAAGGTTTTCAGTTTCAGGAGGTCCCATTTATTAAGTGTCAATCTCAGTGTGTGTTTTACAGGTGTTATATTTAGGAAGTTGTCTCTTATGTCAATTCATCAAGGCTACTTCCCACTTTCTCTTCTATCAGGTTCAGGGTAACTGGATTTATGTTGAGGTCTTTAATCCACCTGCACTTGCGTTTTGTGCAGAACAATAGATAAGGATCTATATGCATTCTTCTACATGGTGCCATCCAGCTATGCCAGCAAGAGAATCCCAGAGTGTTGAAATAAGTTTGATTCTTCCATGGACTTACTAAGAAGTCAAAGAAAATTCACACAAAGGCAAAAGACACATCACAAAAACCTTGTAACAACGATGTGACCACATGTAGATCACAGCCTTCCAGTGCCCATATCTGTCTACATATATGTCTGTTTATATGTAGTTAGTCTATGTCTCCTGACCACAGGGGTGGATGTCTAGCAGGAGACAGGATGACAAAGTTCAATTCTTTTTTTAAATCTTCTGTTCTCCCCTTCTCTGACACACACACACACACACACACACACACACACACACACACACACTCACACATACACTCACATAAATAGCAACATGTACCAAGGTGTTGCAATAGAAATCAGAGGACAACTTGTGAAAGGTGTTCTCTTTTTCTACCATATGGGGTTCAGGGATCAAACGCAGATCCTCAGGCTTGGTGGCAAATGCCTCAGGTTGCTGAATCGTCTCAACAGCCTAAAGTATAACTTTTTGGTTTAACACTTACATTTAATTATTAAATGCTATTTTTTAAAAATTTCATATGAATTTTAAGATGGATTCTTTTCCATTTAAGTGAGAAATATATGGATTTTTATTGGGATTACATTTATTCTATATATTGGTTCAGTAGTGACTGCTGACACTTCATGAACATTTTCTGCAAGTTGAACACATACATGTGCTTTGCCTTAACTTTGTCTCCTTAGTCTTCTTTGCCATAATACAGGATGTTCTAAGCTTGATCTGTAGCAGACTAAAATAATTTTGGAATATGAGAATGGTTTAAATTTTGGTCGTAGTTTTGAACCAAATTACTAACCCATTGTTGTTATATGAAGTAGGACTGTTTCCCATAGGCTCAAATGTTTGAATCATTGATCCCTGGCTGATGGCACTGTTTGGGAAGTTTGTCAGAAGCCTTAGCAGGTGAAGCCTTGATGGAGTAGAGCATCACTGGAGTTGCACCTCTAGTTTTTATAGACTGTTCCCCCTTCTCTACCCTTTACCTCTTGACCTTAGATACAATGTGAGCAGCTGTCTCACATTTCAGCTGCCATGTCATCTCTACTATGATGGACTTCATCCTCTCAAACTGTAAGCCAAAACCAAAAGCTTTCTACAATAGATTATATTTGGCTAGACAACTGGTCTCAGCAATAAAAAAAGCAACTAATACACATGCTGGCTTCTGAGCTGAAGATTCTTTCCTTGCTTACATCTTTTTCAACAAAAATCAGAGAGCAAAGCCCCTTCTTCATTTCAGTGGGCCAAGAAATTCTGTGGTACAAGACATAATAGATCTTACCCTTGGTGTGGGGTCTGCATGGAGGATCATTAATTTTGTTGATCTAAAAGTATTTAATTGGCCATTCCTTGTTTCTCCAGTCAAAGAATCTGTGCCCTAGATTGTCATGGATTTGCTTGTATCTTCTCATATATCTTCCCTTGAAATTGGTGGTATCTGATGGGTGTAATCAAGAATACTTCCCAGACAATAGTTAGCACTTTAGATGGCATGTCAGTGAAACTTGCAGGGTAGACATTTCAAATGACACAGCATAGTATAGGAAGAAATTTGCCATTTCCTTTGAACCATTTAATAAGGCTGACCATGAATTCAAGAGTTAAATTGGGAATGGGCATAATATTTTAAAGGTATATTTAATTTTAAACTAATGTTGCTATTTGTTTTGCATACAAGCAAATATATGTAAATCTTTTAAAATATTTATTCTTTTATGAGCATCTAATTTGTTGCTTTTGTTTTGTATGTGCCAGGAAGGAGAACTCTTACTCCATTGAACACAGTTTGTGGATACTTTGTAAACTGATAAAAGAAGACTGTAATTAGAAGGTTTTTTTTCCAGTATACTAAGGTAAATTTTTGTTTCTTTGTATGTTATATATGTATGGTGTACATGCTTGTGCATTTGTTTCTGTGTGGGCATTGTGTGTTTGTGTGTATGTGTGTTACATGTGAGTGGAAGCTATAAGTTATTTGGTGTCTTTCTTGATCTTGCTTCTCTTTAATTAGTAATACAAGGTCTCTTGAAGAGCCCTGAGCTTGCTGATCTGGCTAATTCAATAGACTCACTCTCCATAGTAAGAACTTCTCTTGCTGAGCCATCTCCCCAGTCCCGGAGTCAAGTATTTTAAAAGTTGTATACTGTGACTACAATTATATTAAGGACTTAGAAGGGTAAATTTAACATTTTATCACTAAATGAAGGATAAAAAAAGCCTGACCAAGCAACAGCACACACCAAGGGTTTCTTTCTCTTTCAAACAAAACCCAAATACCAGCAAAATTTTTTATGTGGTGTTATTAAAACAGGAGAAATCCTGATATAACTATTGCTGTCTCCATATTGTGCCATAAAATCACAAATACAGGACTTTGCAATAAATGACAACATAATTCTACCTTTTATTGTTTTAGTGGATTTATAGATAGAAAGATTATACGTCATGTTACATTTTGTTTATTGGTTTTCCTCTGTATTTCTCAGGGCCTGTCCATTCTGATCCATTGATCTATTGTACATCACTTCACACACTTGGCAGCATGTGATCTAACAGACATGCACTATTTACTTCTAATGATTCTAACAAGGTCTGGGAAAGAACCAAGATGAAGAACCAGGAAGCTTTAACACAAATCAGAGTTTGGGAAATTACACCTGTGACTAGGTACTTCAAGATCCTTCTGTTGTTAAGGATTATATCTTGAAACATGAGCTAAAATAAATGCTTCCTTTCAAGTTGCTTTAATTTATCACAGCAAGTGGAAAATAAACTAAATCAGGAAATATGTTTAAAATAAAATAAAATTGAGAAATGGTTTCTTACTTCCTCCCTTCCTTTCTCTCTTCCCTTCCTTTCCTCCTCTGCCTCCCTTCTCTGTCATCTTGCTTTGTAGCTAGGATGACCTCAAACTTGTGATCCTCAGGGCTTAGCCTCCTGAGTGCTGATACTGTGTGTTATCACATCAGGCTACCTTTTTTATTTACTTAAGAAATTATTCATTCAAAATTTGAAAAATCAGTAACAATAGAAAAGCAATATAAATTTTAAACAAAGAGGAGCAGCGTTGTACATCATTGGGGGAGAGATTTCTTGAATACAAGTATTTTCCTCCAGAATTTTCAGGACTGGTTTTCCTAGTTTGCCAACATCTTCTTTGACAACCTGCTCATCACATTGCAAATATGCAGGAATCTCTACCTGAAGAGGTAATTTTTCCCAAAAGAAATAACCTCTTCTTCATGTCTTCAGAAGTTACTAGAAGAAGGGAAAATATTAAAATAATGTTAGCTTGATCGAGGTTTTATGATGCCTGCAAACAATCTGCAAACTGGAGATAAAGAATTTATTTTATGCAAAGGCAATGGCACTAGCTCAGATGTACCCACTTCTGTTAGAGATAGGGATCTCCACGGAAGAAACAGGGCACTCAGAACATCTCTGCTTCCTATGGATGCTGCCTGATTAACTAGCAATGGGTAACATAGTACTTTTGATTAAAAAATCATTTAAAATTATTTGCAAAGACCTAGGACATGTCAAGTGTGTCAAGTTCTTCATTGAGGAACTCTTTAGGCTAATGATGATGAGACTGGCAGCAGTTGGGGACCTCAGCATCTTGCTTGGGCAGCTGGAAAGCATATCTAATTGGCACCTGTGCTTCTGTTAAAAAATAAAATAAAGAAACTGATATGTGGTCCCCAGACAAGTAATTTTCCATGGCAAGTCTTCATGTGCTTTAGGAATTCAGCTATTCTAAATAAGCTAATCAACAGAAAGGGTGAGTTATAAATGAGTACTTAAACTGAAACTGCAAAGTTGAATCGCTGAGAAAGGGAAGGGAGCTGGCAGCATTGTACACAGTCATCTTTACTGGCAGCAGGAACTCCTGCTGTCTGGGGGTGAAGGCGTTTTTACGGGATCCTGAGAAGAAAAATTTTGAGTTAATTTTCAAGTCCTGGGAGAGGTAGCTGTATCATTTGTTGTCCAGCCTCTGCATAATGCACAAATGCAGGGCTTTCTTAAAGTCCTTGCTCCAGGAGTCTGTGAGGCTGGATCATCTCAGCTAGCCATCTTGAAATTATCCTGAGCAATTTATAGTCCAAAGCTGATCTTTGGGAGATATTTGTCAGCTTAGTGGTATTATCATCATCCTATTGTTGTGGAGCCCAATCATCTTTATGGAGACTTCAAATTTGAAGTTAGGCATGGTCATGACTCCCTGAAGAAAACTGATAGAGATTCAAACATGAAAACATGTACAGGCCACTAGATGAAGCCTTTTTTTCTAGAATAAGTTAGTACTCTATATGACCATTAATATCATGACAAAAGTTAAAAAATATAATAAATCTTATAAATTTTGATATAAAATTTATACATTAAGAGAAGTTTTAAAGAGCCAAAATAGAATGAAAGAATTGTGAGATTAGTGGCAATAGAACAGTCCCTTAATTTTGGTTTTCTTCTGTCCCCTAATGGATGGCTCTTCTGACATGATACAGAGATTTTGCATTTTTCTTTTAACAAACATGCTTGGGTTTAGAGCAGGAGAGAGCCATGCTCCAACTCCAAAGGCAGCTTTAATTTTTAATTAAACTGGGACTACATAAAGACCATTGTGTTAAGTGTCTGTAGAGAACAGCAGAAAAAATATTTAGGAAGACTTATGCAATTTTATCCTGTTAGATATGTAATATACCAATAGGCCAATTAACTTTCTTTATAAGTTTAATTCTTTCAATTTTGGGATATTTGTTTTACTGTCTCCCAAAAAATTTCAGCAAGCTCTTTGCCAAGGTTCACTTTCTGCCCATAATTTTTTAATTTCATCATTAGTTAAAGATACTCCAATTTCTGTGTCTGTTCATGTTAATAGATGAAGTCTCAATTCTCCTTTTAAAAATCAACTCAGAGATCATTTCCACATAAGTTTTTAATTTTTTATTCTTGTTACTTGGTATAAATATCCACTCCAAAATAATATCTTCCCTCTGCATTAAAATTCCTGTAGGAGCATGCCTAGAGGGTAAAATAATCAAAATGCAATCAAGCTTTGGATCCACACGATCCACATGTGCATCTTGTATTTTCTTTTCCACCAAGACCAATTCTCTCTCAGGTTCAGCCAATAATTCTCTTGGACTATTTAAGTCCATGTCATCCTCTAAGGTTTTGAACAAATTATTCAGTTCATTATTTTTAACCCCAACAATAGTCCATATATAGAAAATGTCTCCGAATAATCTTTGAAAGTCATAGAGTCTGTATTCTGTCTCTCCTAATTTGCACCTTTTGGGGTCTAACTTTTTGTAGGCCTATTTTATATCCTAAATAATTAATAGAATCTCCTCTTTGTATCTTTTCAGGAGCAATTTGTAATCCCCAGCAAGGCAAAATTTTCTTTACTTCTCCAAACATTCTTTCTAAAATATCTGCATTTGAGTCAGCTAGTAAAATATCATCCATATAATGATAAATTTTGGATTTAAGAAATTTTTTATGTATCACTTCCAATGGCTGTTGTACAAAATATTGGCACAGGGTTGGGCTATTCATCATTCCTTGTGGGAGAACCCTCCATAGCTATCTCTTAACCAGCTGAGAATTATTATAAGTAAGCACTGTGAAAGCAAATCTTTCTCTGTCTTTCTCTTTTAGAGTATTGAGAAGAAACAGTCTTTCAAATTGATAAGAGGCTATCCTTTGGATAACAGAGTAGGCAAAGGAATTCCAGATTGTAAAATAGCCCATTGGTTGAATTACTTTGTTAATTGTTCTTAGATCTGTTACCATTCTCCATTTAACAGATTTCTTTTCAATAACAAATATAGGAGAATTCCAAGGGCTGGTTGATTCTTCAATATGCTGAGCATTTAACTGCTCTTGTACCAGTTCTTCCAAGGCCTGCAGTTTCTCTGTTGTTAAAGGCCATTGCTGAACCCATAGAGACTTGTCTGTTAACCATTTTAAAGGTAGAGCTGTTAGTGTCTTTGAAAGATCATCAGCTGTTGTGCCCTGTTCTTGTTCAATCTGGATGGCCTGTGACAGTTCCTTATAATACCTTCTAATATTTTTCTCAGAAACATGTTATTTTATGGTTTGTTTCTAAGGTTGGAGGAATGTTCATCTCTATTGGTGAAATTATTAAGGCAACTCCACGAAGTTAAATGGGAGGTTTATTTTGTGGGGTAACTAACAAATGAAGGGATAGGACAGGGTCTGGGAAAGGCATGGCACAGTCCGATGGTGTTCTCTGGAGAACTCTGCTCAGTCTACCTCCAGTGTCTAGGGTCCAGGAACCAAGAGAGCCTGGGCATCCGGATCTCGGGTCTTCAGGGTCTTCTCTCAGCCCTGCCTTGTAGACGTGACTGTTACCGAAGCATCAATGGGGGTTGGAACTTCCAGGTCAAAGCTGGAATGGCTACCTTCTACACCTCTTGGTATTCCACTGTTGTAACAAATCATGGCCCTATAAGTTCATAGTTATATTATGGTTTTAATTTTCTTCTCTCTCCTTCTGGCCCTATACATTCAACCCATCTTGTGTTCTGTTTCACTTGAGATAATATTCCAGTGCCTAACAGATGAAGATTTACCTCCTGAAGAGACAAATTTGGATGCCAAAATTCTGATGCAATTATTGTTAAGTCTGCACATGTGTCTACAAGAACTTCAATGAGAACATTATTTATTCATATTTTTAATTTTGGTCTTTGTTCATTTATAGAAGTTTGCCAAAAAAATTCACTTTATGTTTTCTCCTGAATTTTCTGTTCTTTCTGCTATAGCTGTTCTATCACCCCAAGCAGTATGGTTTTTTACAATAGGCATTTGGTTATTTAATTGCTCTGGGAAGGGGTTTCTTCTATCATGGCAGGAAAGAACTGAAACAAATTTGCCATGGGGGCCTGCGAAAGACCCCTCAGGGGTTTCCTGATGACAAAGGCAAATATTACCGTGTCTGTCTCTTGTTGATCTACACTAGTTAGTCCTATGTTTGCCTTTACCACACCTTCTGCACAATCCATTAGCGAGGGGCGTTCTGTTGCCATTGTTCCTTGAAGAAACATTATGGTGATATTTTATTTGTGCTGAAATGTGATTTTATTTGTATGTTAATAAAGTTGCCTGGAGATCAGAGCTAAGAGCAAGCCATTTAGCAGAAGTCCGGCGGTGGTGGCACATGCCCTTAATCTGATCACATGGCAGGCAGAATCTCTTTGTGTTCAAGGACACAGACAAGTGGTGACCCAAACCTTTAATCTCAGACAGGCAGTGATGAGGAATTCATGTGGTTGGGTTTAGGACCAATGAGAAGGCAGAACAGAAAGGCAATAAAAAGACAGGACATAGGAAGAAGGTCTCTCTCTCAGGGGAAGGACAGCAGCTAGAGATAAGATAAAGTGGTCTTAGCTCTTGGCTACTGCTCAGTCTCTGGGCTTTTAACTCTTTATTTGGCTCTGTGTTTCTTATTTAATAAGACCATTTAGAATTAGATCTACAATTGATGCCCATGTGGCAAGAATTCATTAAAAACTGTTGGTAGTTACGGCCCAGCTCGGGCCCTGCTCAGCAGGAGTTTACAGGCCCCAGGCCCGCCTGGAGCTACCGGTCCAGCTGCACTGGACTGTAGCTACAGCAGCTACCTGCAGCTTCAGCTGGAGCTGCTTAAGGCCAAATCATCAACTCATGTGGTTGGAGCTTAAGGAAGCTGGTGGATCTCAGGCTCAAAGCGGCTCAAGCAGGAGCATGTGGCTGGATTTCAGCTTTTAGCCAGAATGTATGGCTATGCTTTCTTTCATTTTTTTCTTTCTCCCTCTCTCTCTTTGGATTCCCATCTCAGATGCTAGGTAGCTGTTTTGAAATCCCCTCCAATTTCTAATGTTCTACGCAGACTTGGTAAGTCAATTAAGATATCAGATATTTTAGAGGTAAAAACTACTTAAAAGAGAAAAATTTTTCCACATTAAAAAAATGGGTATTATCTGTACAATAGAAGAAAACTGTTCTTTGTTTGATAAAACTTTAGGCAGTCTGAAAATTGGAACAATTATATGAGAAGATTAATTTTGATAGGCTGTACATTATACCAATTATGCATATTATTAATTTACTTATCCTTATTTTATAATTTAAAAAGATAGTAAATTTAAGTGCCAGGTTAAAAGCTTTAGAAAAACCTGTTAAAATTAATTATAGAGAAATTCAGACTCAGCCAGAAGAATTTAAGGGTGAAATTATTTCAGGATTGGATTATAAGGTTACAGAAAGAAAGCCTGTTTTCAAACAATCAGACTTAATTTATCCGGTAACCATACAACAGCTACCTAGTCAAGTGAATGTATAAAATAATTGGACTCCAATTGAAATGTTAGATATAAGAAGGTTTGAGGAGGCAATAGTATCTTACAACATGCATTCTCTGTTTGTAAAGCAAATGTTAAACTCTTGGTCAACTTGTAATAGGATTATTCCTCAGGACTGGAAAGAGCTGGTAAATGCTGTCCTGGAACCTGGAGCACAACTGCATTGACACATGTTAAGATTTGAGGCTAAAACCATAGAAAATCAGTGGAGGGGTAGAGGTGTAGAAATCTCCCAGGATCAGCTTGTTGGAGAAGGCCAATATGCTGAAATACAAAGACAATGTTTATATGATAACCAAACCCTAATTCTATGTTGAATGGCAACCATGAATGCATGGGACAGAATTGAGGAAGCAGCAAAGAAAACTGAGTCATTCACAAAAGTTATGCAGGGCCCAAAAGAATCCTTCATGGATTTCTTACAAAGACTGACTTTAGCAGTAAATAATGGTCACAAGTTCAGAAGCTAGCCAGATAATAAATTGAATCTTTGGCTTTTGAGAATGTGAATACAGCATGCAAGAGAATAATCAGGCCATTAAAGGCAAGATCTGCACCCTTGGAAGATTGGATTAGAGACATGATTAAGGTTGAGTTTCATGGCCATGATTATATGTGGCTAGGAGAAGCAATTTCAAGAGGTTTGAGGAATGTCAGAGGTTTTGGATATGGAAAGCAAGGTCATTTGAAAAGGGACTGTAAACAGGGCATTTCTAGAAACAATGTTTCTTCAAGGAACACTGGCAACAGAATGCCCCTTCCTTCTGGAGTATGCAGAGTGTGTGGTAAGGGTAAACATTGGACCAACAAATGTAGATCAACAAGGGGCAGGCAAGGTAATCCTTTGCCTCAGTCCTTGGGAAACTCCCAGAGAGGCCTCAGGCAGGCCCCCACAGCAAATCCAGTTCAGACCTTTCCTGCAATCATAGAAGAACCCCTACTAAGAGTAATTAAATAACCAAATGCCTATTGGAATGAACCAGGCTGCTTGGGTTGATGGAACAGCTGAGACAGAGAGAACAGAAAATTTAGGAGAAATCATAAAGAAAAATTTTTGGCAAACTTCTATAAATGAACAAAGACCAAAATTAACAATAAGAATAAATGATGTTTTGTTATCTGGTCTGGTAGACACAGGTGCTGATTTGACCATAATTACACCAGAATTTTGGCATTCAACTTGGCCTCTTCAGGAGGTAAACATTCAGCTGTTAGGAATTGGAACATTATCTCAAGTGAAACAGAGTGCAAGATGGCTTGAATGTATAGGTCCAGAAGGACAGAGAGGAAAATTAAAACCATATGTGGCTAACATAGCTATGAACTTATGGGGCTGAGACCTGTTGCAACAATGGAATTCTCAGATTAACATCCCTCCAACCTCAGAAACAAATCATAAACTAGCACATGTTTCTGAGAGAAATATTAGAAGGTATTATTCTAATGAGTGGTCACCAGCCATTCAGATTGTACAAGAACAGGGCACAACAGCTGGTGATCTTCCAGACACCAAGAGCTCTACCTTTAAAATGGTTAAATGACAAGCCTGTATGGGCTCATCAATGGCCTTTAACAACAGAGAAACTCTGGGCTTTAGAAAAGCTGGTAGAAGAACAGTTAAATGCTCAGCGTACTGAAGAATCAACCAGTCTTTGGAATTCTCCTGTATTTGTTATTAAAAAGAAATCTGGTAAATGGAGAATGGTAACAGACCTTAGAGCAATTAACAAAGTAATTCAACCAATGGGCTATCTACAGTCCAGAATTCATTTGCCTACTCTGTTACCTAAAGAATGGCCTCTAATACTTATTGATTTAAAAGACTGTTTCTTTTCAATACCCTTACAAGAAAAAGACAAAGAAAAGTTTGCCTTCACAGTACCTACTTATAATAATTCCCACCCGGTTAAGAGCTATCAATAAAGGGTCTCCCACAGGGAATGTTTAATAGCCCAACTCTGTGGCAATATTTTGTACAACAGCCGTTGGAAGTGATACATAAAAAATTTCTTAAATCCAAAATTTATCATTATATGGATGATATTTTACTAGCTGACTCAAATGCAGATACCTTAGAAAGAATGTTTGAAGAAGTAAAGAAAATTTTGCCTTGCTGGGGATTACAAATTGCTCCTGAAAAGATACAAAGAGGAGATTCTATTAATTATTTAGGATATAAAATAGGTCTACAAAAAATTAGACCTGAAAAGGTGCAAATTAGGAGAGATCGATTACGGACACTTAATGGCTTTCAAAGATTATTTGGAGACATTTCTCATTTATGAACTATGGTTGGGGTAAAAAAATGATGAACTGAGTATTTCTTCAAAACCTTAGAAGGAGACAAGGACTTAAATAGTCCAAGAGAATTATCACCTGAAGCTGAGAAAGAATTGGTCTTGGTGGAAAAGAAAGTGCAGGAAGGACATGTGGATCATATCGATCCGAAGCTGGATTGCATTTTGTTTATTTTACCCTCTAGGCATTGTCCTACAGGAATTTTAATGCAGAGGGAAGATATTATATTGGAAAGGTGTAGCTAGAGTTTTCCTGCCTGGCCCATGGTCAGGATAAATCTCTTTCACCTGCCAGTCCCACAGTGGCTCAGACCCAACCAATTAAACACAGAGACTTATATTGCTTACAAACTGTATGGCCGTGGCAGGCTTCTTGCTAACTGTCCTTATAGCTTAAATTAATCCATTTCCATAAATCTATACCTTGCCACATGGCTCGTGGCTTACTGGCATCTTCACATGCTGCTTGTCCTGGTGGTGGCTGGCAGAGAGTCCCTCTGCCTTCCTGTTCTTTTTATTCTCTCCGTTAGTCCCGCCTATACTTCCTGCCTAGCCACTGGCCAATCAGTGTTTTATTAACAACACATTTGCCATACAGAATATCCCACAGCAGAAGGGTTTTTTTTTAACCAAATAAACAGAGTAAAATATTAAAAATTTACATGGAAAAAAATCTCTGACTTGATTTTGAAACGAAAATTGAGACTACATAAATAGGCAGGAATAGACCCAGCAGAAATTGTCATACCTTTAACTAAGGAGGACATTGAAAAATTATGGACAGAAAGTGAACCTTGGTAAAGAGCTTGCAGTAATTTTTTGGGAGAGATTAACAGCAAATATCCCAAAAGCAACACAATTGATCTTATAAAGAGAGCTGATTTGATTTTGCCTCAAATTATATCAGAAACACCCATATCTGGAGCTTGTACATTTTATACAGATGCAAACAAACAAGGAAAGGCAGGTTACAAATCAGAAAATTTAAGTAAAGTGGTTCAAAGTCCTTATAATTCAGTTCAAAAATCGTAACTGTATGCTATTTTGTTGATATTAATGGATTTTTCAGAACCTCTCAATATAGTTACTGACTCTCAGTATGCTGAAAGAGTGGTATTACATATTGAGACTGCAGAAGTTATCCGTGATGAGTCAGAATTAACTTCATTATTTATTCAGTTACAAGATATAATCAGGAATTGGGGTCATCCTTTATAAATAAAACTCACACCTGATCCCATATGGGTCTGTCAGGCCTCTAGCACAAGATAATGATGAGACTGATAAATCATTGATAGGAAATGTGCTGGAGGCCTCAGAATTTCATAAAAAACATCATGTCAATAGTAAAGGTTTAAAAAAGGATTTTTCCATAAACTGGTACCAAGCCAAAGAAATTGTAAGGAAATGTCCTACTTGTTTCTTTTACAATCAGATGCCATTTCCAGCAGGATGAAACCCAAGGGGTACTCAGAGGAATGAAATCTGGCAGATGGATGTGATTCACTATGCAGAATTTGGAAAACTGAAATATGTACACCATACCATTGATACTTATTCAGGATTTCAATGGGCAACTGCATTGAGTTCTGAAAAAGCTGATTCTGCAATCACTCATTTGCTAGAAATTATGGCCATCATGGGTATACCTGCACACATTAAAACTGACAATTCTCCATCATATGTCTCTGTTAATATAAAACAATTTTTGCTTTTTATAATATAAAGCATATTACAGGTATATCACATAATCCTACAGGCCAAACAGTTATAGAAAGATCAAATAGAACTCTAAAGGATATGCTAAATAAACAGAAAGGCGTAACAAAAAACCCCAGAAATAGACTGCATAATGCTCTATTAACTTTGAACTTTCTCAATGCTAATGAGAAAGAAACAACAGCTGCAGAGAGACATTGGGTAATAGAAAAAAAACTATAGAATTAAATCAGCCTATATACTTCAAGGATGTGCTGATCTCAGAATGGAAACCAGGATATGTGTTATATTGGGGACAAGGTTTTGCTTTTGTTTCTACAGGAGAAGATAAGCTGTGGATACCATCAAAATTGATAAAGGTTCGATTTGAACAAGAGAGACCTCTTAATTAGAAGAGGTGATAGTTCATCAACCAGCATGATCATACAACTTAAACTAACTTATACCGGTAACACACGCCTTTTCATTTAATCAGATATAACTTGCCAAAAGAGAACCACCCCAAAGTTAGTCTTGGGGTAAGTTTTTCGTTTTTGTCTTTTAGGAGAGCAAAGGCTAAGGAATCTGAAGAACACTGGACAAATGAGACAACTGAAGAAAAAGGACAAATCATCTAAAAAAAAGTCCCAAGAAAAAGAGTAAATTGGTCTATTGATATATCATCTATAAAATTTCATAAGTCTTCCTAAATGTTTGTTTCTGCTCTTCTCTGAAGACATTTAACACAAATGATCTTCTTGTAGTCCCAGTTCAATTAAAAATTAAAGCTGGCTTTGGATTTGGAAAATGACTCTCTGCTTCTTTAAACCCAAGCATGTTGTTAAAAGAAAAATGCAAACTCCCTGTATCATGCCAGAAGAAAGAGCCATTTTCTGATATGGGACAGGAGAAAACAAACAGACAAAAATCAAGGGACTATTCTACTGCTACTAATTCAGTTCTTTGATTCTATTCTGATTCTTTAAACTTTTCTTAAAGTATGAATTTTATATCAAAATTTACATGATTAATATAATTTTAAACTTTGTTAAGATATTAATGGTCATATAGAGTACTAACTAATTCTAGAAAAAAGGCTTAAATTAGCTGTCTATACATGTCTTTGTGTTTGAGTCTCTATCAGTTTTCTGCAGGAAATCATGACCAGGCCTAACATCAAACTTGAAGTCTCCAGGAAGAAGATGGGGTCCCATAACAACAACAATTCCATGTGGACAATAATAATACCACTAAGCTGACAAACATCACCCACAGATCTGCTTTGGACTACAGACTGCTCAGAGCAATTTTGAGATGGCTAGCTGAGATGATCCAGTTTTACAGACTACTTGAACAAGGACTTGAGATAAGCCCTGAACTTTGGCATTATGCACAGACTGAACAACAAAAGATATAGCTACCTTTCCTAGAATTTGATAATTAACCTAAAATTTTTCTTTTCAGATAAAGATGCCTTCACCCATATCCAGCAGGAAACAATTTTAAGAACATGATGCCCACATTCCCAAAGAGGTGGTATGGGGCAAGTGGTTTTTGGTCTTTTAGTGGGTTTTGGGTCTGGGATAATTTTCATTGTTTATGAGGGTTGATTACAAGTTGTTGTTAAGGGTTAGGAAAAGGGTTAAGCAAAGGAGATTAGATTTTAAGGTACTTGTTTAAAAAAGTATATATATATATATATATGATAGAATAGAGGGTAGGTTATTGAATATACTCAGAAAAATAAAAAGAAGATATAGATATGATATAAATAAAAGGATAGATTATTGAATCTACTTTTAAAAGACAATTACTAGTGTTAAATACTTTACGTTGGATTGGATTTTTGTATATTGTATACAAATTATATATATTGAGATTGATATTGTTAGAAAATGCTATACATGTATTTCTATTCTTGTTCAAGATATTGTACTTATACCATTCATCTTGTTCAAGATATTGTAGTTATACAGTTCATTTAATAATGTAATGCAATTTGCTGATCCTTGAATATTATTATTACCAACTATTAGGATAAAAAGAAATGAAAGTTAGTAGTTAGATTACACTCAAACTGGTAGTCATATTAGGTATGTTTTCAAGATTGAGCAGATATATTTTAGATAGGCAGGTCATCTTCAAACCCTTCAGAGTTCTACAGAATATGGTATTTAAAATGTTTTAATAACTTAGAAATTTTTTCTTTTTTATGACTATGAGACATGTCAGCTCCTGGCAGTACCAATCTACTTCAGATTGGGCATTGAAGAAACTGTATATGGAGTTAACTTTCATTGTGGCAAAAGTTAGCCACTGGACAACAAAGTATCCTCGAATCTACTGCTGACAAACAGGACAAAATGGACAGACAGGACACGAAACAAAGGACTACCGATTCTTGCCAAGACAAGTGTGGTTGTGGCTTTAGCAACAGGCATCCTCTGAGTCCAGGACAATATGGCACCATCCCTGAAGTGGCCTTTGCAATCCAGAAAAGATACAGTGCCCGTTTCTTCAAAGGCAGCTGAACAGGCAGTAGACTGATGACTTTGGATGTTCAGTGGAACAGTAGCTGAAACAGTTATTCTTGAAAGAGTAACTAAGCTGACAGAGTCTAACTTCTCAATGGTAGACTAGCATTTAATAAAAGATATGAAGCCACCCACAAGACAAGAAGAATGGAATGCGTAGAAGAACAGGATGCCAAGAGGAAGCCACACACACACACACACACGAGCCAAGAAGAATGGACAGCTGAATTAAAAAAAAAATATGAACAATTTCCACAATTTAAAATGCTGAATCATGACAGGACACTAGTAGAATTCAGGTTTTTCTGGTACATGGACTACTCTCACCAAATGTGAGGTTGAACTGTTGACCTTGTGTACATCTTACTTCACAAACGAGTCTGTCCTATATGCTAAGCCTATAGACTGAAGATGATGCCCCAATGCTGTGGAGAAACCTCGGGTGGCTGTCCATGCAGCTGGCTGTTTTGTCAATTCACAAATTTGTTTTGGAAGCTGCTTGCATGCACTTCCTGGTTTTAATTTCTTTCGGTAATATTATTTCCTTCTTAAGTCTCTGAGGGAGTTGAAGATTAGATAGTTATAGTTATAGTTAAAGATTAGATAGTTATAGTTATAGTTTTCCTTGTTAAGAATTTCAGAAAAGAAACTCACTAAAGAGGTGTAAGCGTATAAATTTGAAAGACATTATAAAATAGTTCTGTTAGTAATGTAAGTTAGGATAGAAAGTGAATCAGGTACATTTTGGACTTACCAAAATAGGATAGATAATGGAATTATTTTCTCTGAATTTGTCAAATGCAAATGGACTAGACATCGTTAGGTATTTATTGCTTGTTTATATTGTATATAGTTATTGTACTTATTGTATATATTTTCTCTTATATCAGTTATAACTTTTTTCCTTTTTTCTTTTTATTAGAATAGAAGGGGGAAATATGTTGATATTTTATTTGTGCTGAAATGTGATTTTATTTGAATGTTAATAAAGTTGCCTGGAGATCAGAGCTAAGAGCAAGCAATTTAGCAGAATTCTGGTGGTGGTGGCATACTCCCTTAATCCAATTGCATGGCAGGCAGAATCTCTTTGTGTTCAAGGACACAGACAAGTGGTGATTTGAACCTTTAATCTCAAGACAAACCATAGAGGCCTGGAGGTCTGTATAGACAGGCAGTGATGAGGAATTCATGTGGTTGGGTTTAGGACCAATGAGAAGGCAGAACAGAAAGGCAATAAAAAGACAGGACATAGGAAGAAGGTCTCTCTCTCAGGGGAAGGACAGCAGCTAGAGATAAGATAAAGTGGTCTTAGCTATTGGCTACTACTAGATCTCTGGGCTTTTAACTCTTTATTTGGCTCTGTGTTTCTTATTTAATAAGACCATTTAGAACTACATCTACAAAACATTGTTTCTAGGAATGCCCTGTTTACAGTCCCTTTTTAGGTGACCCTGTTTACTACAATTAAAGCATCTGACATTATTATTTTCCCTCAAACCTCTTGAAATCACATCTCTGATCCATGTATCATCATGGTCATGAGATTCAATATTAATTGTATCTCAGATCCAGTCCTGTAAGGGTGCTGATCTTGCCCTTAGCCTCCTAATTACCCTTTTGCATGCTGCATTAGCATTCTCAAAATCCAGAGATTCAATTATTATCTGTCTAGCTTTTGAATTTTGTATCATTCTATTTACTGCTGAAGACAGCCTTTTTAAGAAATCTGTGAAGGTTTCTTTTGGGCCCTGTATAACTTTTGTAAATGACTCAATTTTCTTTCCTACTTCTTCAATTCTGTCCCAAGCATTCAGGGCTGGAATTTGACATAAAATTAGAGTGTGGTCATCACATAAAGATTGTCTTTGAATATTAGCATAATCACTTTCTCCAAGAAGTTGATCTTGGGAAATTTTCATACCTTTCGCCCTACATCATTGTTCTATAGTCTTAGCCTCATCTTTCCACCAGGTCTTCCATTGCAACTGGGTTACAGCCTTGAAGACTGCTTCAACCAAATCTTTCTAGTCTTGGAAACTCTATTACAGGTTGACCATGGTTTTAATATCTGCTTTACAAATGGAGAATGCATACCATATGAGAATATAATTTCTTTAAATCACCTCAAATCTAACATTTCCACAGGAGTCAAGTTAGCTCATACACAGCCTCGAGCATATGACAGCTCCTGTAAGGTTACTGGATAGAATAATGCTGGCTGTTTGAAAATCTTAGGATATTTCTCTGTAATTTTATAATTCAATGCTGAGATACATTCACCTTTAAATTCTGGCTGGCTCTGAATTTCTCTATGATTTATTTTAACAAGTTTTTCTAAAATTTTTATCTTGGCACTCAAATTAACCAACCTTTTCAATGCTAAAACAAAATGATCAAATAAATATTCATAATTGATGTTATGTAAATCTCATCAACATTAATTAGTGCTGTGGGATGTTCTGTATGGCAAATGTGTTGCTAATAAAACACTGATTGGCCAGTGGCTAGGCAGGAAGTGTAGGTGGGACTAACGGAGAGAATAAAAAGAACAGGAAGGCAGAGGGACTCTCTGCCAGCCGCCACCAGGACAAGCAGCTTGTAAAGATGCCGGTAAGCCACGAGCCATGTGGCAAGGTATAGATTTATAGAAATGGATTGATATAAGATATAAGGACAGTTAGCAAGAAGCCTGCCACGGCCATACAGTTTGTAAGCAATATAAGTCTCTGTGTTTACTTGGTTGGGTGTGAGCGACTGTGGGACTGGCAGGTGAAAGAGATTTATCCTGACCGTGGGCCAGGCAGGAAAACTCTAGCTACAAATTAGCCTCTCATTTAATTGTTCCATTTTCAGACTGCCTAATGTTTTACCAAATGGAGACCAAATACCCTCCATTGTAAAAATGTTTCCTATTTGTGGTGGGTAGCCATTCCAGCTTTGATCTGGAAGTTCTAACCCCCATTGAGGCTTTGGTAACTGTCACGCCTATAAGGAAGGCCAAGAGAGGACCCTGAAGACCTGAGATCTGAATGCGTGGGCTCTCTTGGTTCCTGGACCCTGGACACTGAAGGTAGACCGTGCAGAGTTCTCCAGAGAACACCACCGGACTGTGCTACCCCTTTCCCAGACTCTGTAAACTATCCATTCACTTGTAAGTTACCCCACAAAATAAACCTCCCTATTAACTACATGGAGTGGCCTTAATAATTTCACCAATACCCATTTTTTAATGTGGGAAACAACTTCTCTTTTAACTAATTTCTCCCTGTAAGTTATCTTAATTGACTCACCAGATTTGCTAACAATGATGATTCAGATGTGAGGCTGACTCCTCTTTGTAGAACACTAGAAGTTCAAGTAGGTTTCAAGACAGCTATTTAGTGTGGATTCTGCCTGAAATATGGATTCAGAGAGAGCCCACTATAGTGGTATTCTATTTGTACTGAAATGTGATTTTATTTGTATGTTAATAAATAAAGTTGTCCAGAGGTCAGAGTTTAGCAAGCCATAGCGAGAGCTGGGCGTGGTGGTGCACGCCTTTAATCCCAGTACTCAGCAAGCAGAACTAGGTAGATCTCTGTGTGTTCAAGGATACAGTCAGCATTGGAGACACACGCCCTTTGATCTCAATACCAACCATAGAAGACTTGGAGGTCTGCACAGACAGGCCCTGACGAGGCAGTCACGTAGTTACAGGCAGTGATGAGACAGCCACGTAGTTGGGTTTACAACCAATGAGAAGGAAGAACCAGAACTCTTTATAAGATTAAACGCACAGGAAGTAGCTCCCTTTTCGGAGAGGTTTCTTGGCGGAA
>CABHPQ010140740.1:0-26555 GCA_902168405.1 Peromyscus aztecus | reverse complement strand
TGCTCTGGAGCCCCTGGAGTTCCAGTGCTGATGCTGAATCCCCCACCTGCCTTGTTCCCCCTGGGCTAGCCTCCGCAGGTGCCCTAGTGTTTCAGAAGAAACACATTTCTCGCCATCACTGGTAACTGCACCCACGTCTCAGCAGCAGTTTGTGGAGAACCGACACTAAAGCAGCTCACCCTTTAAAAAACATCCTTCTGTAAAATGCTTCCTTAGAGCCTCATCTGCCTTTGCCCTCACACGTTTCAATTGTTCACTTACCCCGAAGACTTACAACAGTGTCTTGTGATGAATAGATATTGGGATATATCTGTCAAATTCACCATATGATGATGAATAACCAACTAACCCGTTTATAACCTAAGACAGTTAGGGCAAGCTCTTCATTGGAGCTTGTTCAGGTAAAGCGTGCTCTTAATTTCATGGTGATCAAGTTCAACTATTGAGCAGCGTGTTGCAAATGTCTCCTTGGGAAAATTGGCAGGCACGAATGTTTGTGCATACTTTCCCTGGACATGCAAGTCAGGACTTGTATCGTTTGATTGCCTTCCTCGTTTATGATCCATGAACATTAACCCCATTTTCTATTAACTTTGAATCAGTTTAAAAAGATTCCCAGATATATGCAGTAGCTTAGCTTTACTACATTGCACAAAATAATTAAGCTAGTTGTTTTGGTTTGACTTATAAATTAGAAATGTAATTTGATTATATTTTGTTATTATGGCAAACAATATGTAGCATGAAATTGCCAGACAGAGAACTTTCCCTAGGGACAGCCAGGTTGGAATAAAAAGCAGACAGCTGAATTAAAAAGAAGCTTTCAAAATGAATTCAATATTACTTATTATAATTACTCTGAATTTAGTAAATCAAATTTTGGTATAAGAGATATTTCAGTAATTTAAAAACTTACTGGCTATGCCAAACTATGCTCCGTCCTTTGACAATGCTTCTGAAAACTGAGCTTTGATGGGTATTCGGGTGTATACAGAAAAAAGAAATAGATATTGAATGGCCACATTTCAATATGAAAGATATTTTTTCTAGGTGAGAAACAGGAAAGTAAACGAAGAAAAAAAATACTTCTGTGTTTCAAATTCCACCTATTAAAATTAACTGGGTAACAAACTACTCATTGGACTTCCAATGCCACCATAGGTTAATAAATCTACCCATCAATCACATTGTTGCGTTTATGAAAATGGCATAACCTCCTTAAGAATTTCCTTGGTAAAAAAAATAGATCTTGGTCTCTGTATTAATTTTCTGTCACTATAATAAAATACCTGAAGCTGGGTACAGTATAAAGCAGTGCTGTGTGTTTGGCTTATAGCTCTGGAGGCCCGGGACCGTAGCTCCAGTGTTAACTAGGGCTCTGGTAAAACTGCCATTGTGCATGTCACTGTGACGCCAGAGCGCATGGGAGAGAGTGTCATCATGTGGCAAGACACAAGCCAGAGAAACTCTGGAGTCCCACAGTAACTAGTTTATCCCTTCTAAGGGTAGAACCCCAGTGAGCAGCTCACTCCTCACTAATCCCCACCTCTCAACTACAGCACAAACCCTTAGGAGACACTCGACCACATCCAAACCACAGCAACCTCTTGCAAACATTGAGAGCACCCATCCCCTTTTCTTAAGGTGGGCTCTGAGATAAAGGTTAATGCTGTCAATTTGACAAGCTCTAGAGTGAACTGGGAGACAAGCCTCTGGTCACACCTGTAAAGGATTAGGTTAATTAAGGTGGGAAGACACCCCACCACCACCACCTACTAAGTCTTTGTTTGGTTTGGGGTTGTGTTGGTTTGTTTCATTTCTGTTGTTTGTTTTTGAGGAAGGATCATACTAGGCCAACCTTGAATTTGCCATCCTCATGCCAGGGCCTCCTGATTGCTGGGATTAGAAGATAGGCCTGACTAAATCTGCATTTGATAGTTGTAGTAAAAACAATTTAGCCTCCAAATTCTAAAATAGCCTCTGACTCTTCCTCTAGAAAATAACCTTATTACCAAGTTCTGAGTAAGGGTTCCTTCAGATACTTAACACTTTTTCATGGTACCAAGTCAAAAGAATTCTTCTCAGTGTACTTCCACCTCTATGTTGTCCCACAGACAGCCATGTTTAGTCATAGACAGATAGATGGGTGGATGGAGAGGGAGAAAGAGGAGAGAGAGAGAGAGAGAGAGAGAGAGAGAGAGAGAGAGAGAGAGAATTTCCTAACTCCAGCTTCTTAAGTTGAGTCCTAGTTCCAGATGGGGCTGATAACTAAATATGTCCAGATTTTAATAACAGTAACAAGTTTCTGAAATTGCAGTGACTGAAAATGAATTCAGAATCAAATGTGTAGTGAATCTGAGGTGTTTCTGGCAGGTGTCTGCCATGCAACCTCACTGCAGCTCTGTCTCTAAACACACAGCACGCACGCCTTCCCTGCATACTCTCTGTCATACCACACTGATGAATGCTTCCTGCTACATCCTGGGCTCAGATTACAGACCACTGGATGTTATGAAATGCATTTTTTAAATGTACATATGAAGTTTTCTTCTTTATAAAGACTTATTTCAATTAAGAGAAACAAAGACTTTTCATATTTTCCCAATCATTTCCTTGTAGCACAAATTCCAATTGGTCTTACTAATAAAAACCCAGTATAGCCAGAAGTTTCTTGAGCTCGCTAACAAGAAGCCTAACCCATAGGCCATACAGTTTGTAAATAATATTAAGCCTCTGAATGATTATTTTATAAGTGGCTTTGGGACCACAGGGCCAGGCAGGACCAGAGAAACCTTCTGGCTACAACCTGGAATCAGATATCAGGATGAAAGCTGAAAGATCAGAGAAGCAGAGCAGTCAGCCTCTAGTTCTTATGAAACCCTCAGCCTAAAGGGGCTCAGCTCCTGTCTCCTCCCGCCTTATATTCCTCTCTCTGCCCAGCCACATCACTTCCTGTCTCCACCTCCCTAGTGCTGGGCTTAAAGGCGTGAGATCCCAAGTGCTGGGATCAAAGGTGTGAGCCACCACTGCCTGCCTCTGTTTCTCTTTTAGACTGGACCAAACTTGTGTAGCCCAGGGTGGCCTTGAACTCACAGAGATCCATCTGCCTCTGCCTCCCAAGTTCTGGGACTTATGGTGTGTGCCACCACTGCCTGGCCTCTATGGCTAACTAGTGAATGACTCTGCCCTCTGAACTTCAGGCAAGCTTTATTTGTTAGAGCATATACAAAATATCACCACATTTCTTAGTATGTAGCTATCAAATTATTATAGCTTTGGATTGTACTATATTAGAATGTTTGGTTTTTTAAATTTTTTTATTATTAAGAAAGTTTTTATTCATTTTACATACCAACCACAGATCCCCTCTTTTCCCTTCTCCAGCCCCCCAGCCTTCCCCCTCCCCCAGTCTACCCCCCATTCCCTCTTCTGACAAAGTAAGGCCTCCCATGGAGAGTCAGCAGAGCCTGGTACACTCAGGTGAAGCAGGTCCAAGGCCCTCCCTCTGCATCAAGGCTGTGCAAGGCATCCCACCATAGGTAACGGGCTCCAAAAAGGCAGCTCATGCATCAGCTCAGACTACTAGCAATAGTGGAGAGGGTGCCTGAACTGGCTTACCCCAGTAATCAGATCAGTGACTACCCTAACTATCATCATAGAGCCTTCATCCAATAACTGATGGAAGCAGATGCAGAGATCCACAGCCAAGCACCAGGCTGAGCTCCAGGAGTCCAGTTAAAGAGAGAGAAGAGGGATTCTATGAGCAAAGGGCATCAAGATCATGATGGGGAAACCTACAGAGACAACCAAACCAAACTAGTGGGAACTCATGAACTTTAGACCAACAGCTGTGGAGCCTCCATGGGATTGGACTAGGCCCTCTGCATAATCGAGACAGTTGTGTAGCTTGATCTGCTTAGGGGGCTCCCTGGCAGTAGGATCAGGATCCATCCCTGGTGCATGAGAATGTTTCGTTTTTAAAATTACTGTTTGAATAGCAATAAAAACACTCCTAATGGCATATTGCTACACCATACACACACAGGGCACCGTTCAACCCTCACCAGGGAAACTTCCTGCAGTAAATGGGAACCGACAGAGACCCGCAACTGGACAGTGTGCAGAAAGTGAGAGACTCTGGAGCACTCAGTCCTAAATGGGACGTCTCCACCAAAGTCCTCCCCTCGGGGATCTGTGCAGAAGAGGATGTGGAAAGACTGCGAGAGCCAGAGGGGACAGTTGACCCCCAACAGCCAGTGTCTTCCAGACAACAGGACTGATGCACATTGGAACTCAGAGACTGTGGCAGTCACACCCAGGACTTGCACAGGTTCTAGCCAGATGAGGCCCCAGCAGTGAGAGGGGGAAGCAGACATTGGGTCCCACTCCTAACCAAGAAGCTGCCTGCAACTGATCCCCCCTGACAAGGGGAAAATCAGTTTTCTCCAGTGAAGTTCACTGGGTATATCAGCTGCACTCCGGGGCAGGCCCCACGCCCAGGAGTAGTTGGCCAACACAAAATGAACTCCATGGTTTTCTGTGGGGTTTTTGTTGCATTTTATTTGGGCATTTTTTGTTTTATTGTTTTTTGATTATTTTCTCTTTTGAAAGAGAACAAAGTTGGGTGAGGAGGACCTGGGCGGAGTTGGAGAAGGGGAAATATGATCAAAATATATTGTATAAAAAACTTGAATAAAAAGAATTACTGTTTGGGGCTAAAGAGATAGCTTAGCCATGAAAGGTTAGGTTCACAGCCAAAATGTCAAAAGTTACCGTTTGAGTTGCTGACCTAAATTTCATTTTAAAAAGAGAGAGAGAGAGAAACGTTAAACGAATTAGGTTTGTGATGAGGACAGAATTTCCAACAATTTCTGCAATGGCCTAAACTAGTTTCAGCCATTCTATACTATGTAAATCTGATGTTTTCTTTACAATGGATTTACGTGAAGCAGTGTTCTCAGCAACCATTATAAAATCAAATTATGAATCAACTATGAAAAATGTTTCTAATGTTCTACATCCTGCGGAATTAAATATGCAGCCAAGGTTAACTCTTTATGTAAAAACAAACAAGCACATCTACTTCCTTAGGATACAAATTTTCTCTCCTCTTTAATAAATGACAAAATTATACATATACCAAAAATTGTTTTAAAGTGAGTTTGTTTATGATCTATTATCAGTAAACATTTGGTTGGTATACCTACTATATATTTCAAGGTACCCAAGCTCAAATAAATATTTCTCAGTTAAAAAGGGGCTGTGAGTGGACAACGTTTACGAAACCCAACTTGAAGCTGGAGACAGCTCAGCAGGTATGAGCACTTGCTGTGCATGAGACCATGGTGCAGATCCCTGTACCCACACAAGAGGCCAGGCACACCATGCATGCGTCTATAACCCAAGCACTGTCCAGGGCAGAGACATGAAGATCATCACCTGGGCTTGCTGGCCACCAGCCTAGCTCCAAGTTTCAGTGAGAGGCCCTATCTCAAAGGAACAAGACAGAAGGACAAGCCACATCACACACACACACACACACACACACACACACACACACACACACGAAACACATAAATAAAAATTTTTAAAAGAAGCCCTGTTCCAAACAGTCTTTTGTGACATTTTCACTACACTCTCGGTCATACCTGCTCTCTTTTCTGGGATTCCACCTTCTTGTTATAATTATAGTACTTAATGCAGTTTGATTCACATAATAGTTACTCCCTGTGGTTTCCTTGGAATCTAGTAATGCTGTCTCTGAATAGACAGTCACTTAGAAAGCATTTATTAAGCACTTTTAAATGTCAGTTAGTGTTCCAGACACTGGAGATTCGAAAATGAATATAGTAACTTTGTTACTTTACTAATGGTGGCTCATGCCTGAAAGCTCGGCTCTTGGGGTTCAAGGCCAGTGCATGCTGGATAGTGGGTATCAGGACAACCTGAGTTATTTCAGTGGAATTTTCACCCCAGAAACTTAAAAAAAAATTCTTTTTGAACTGTTGTCCAGGAGAGCAGAGCACAGCTGTACTCCCCACACTTGGGAAGCAGAGGCAGGAGGACAGGAACTTAGCCGTCCTCCACCACACAGCAAGAATGAAGCCAGCCTGGGCCACCTGAGACCCTGTCTCAAAGAGAGAAGGAGGTGTGGGGACACCAGAGGGGAAGAGAGGAGGGGGGGGGGGCAGAGCATGGAGTCTGGGTCTATGAGCACCACAGCCGTACGGCAGTGCTTGGGCAACACCCCGACCTATTCCAGTCGGGTGTCTAGGTAAGGTCCAGCCAGTGTTTTCAGTCAGTACTTCAGATGAACAATTCTTAAGCACGGAAGTTCGAGAATCGCTGCCTCAGTAGGAAAAACTGTTTCCAAACACAGAAGTGTTGTGAGGGTAAGAGCTCCACTTCATCTCCCTAAAATTAAATGAAATACAATTTCTATCAAAATGCAATTCTGTGTGGCTCACTTCCTTCTTCCAAAAGCTTACTGGTCATGTTTAACAGGAGACTTTGACATCATTCCCATCTCCCCTCAAAAGTGTCTTTTTCCACATTAACCTAAAATTGGCACACTTCCTAGAACAAAGACTCAATGATCTGTGTTAAACTGTTGGATATCTAAAGGAAAACCTTCTCTACGTTCTCTCGGAAGCAGGCCCTCCAGCTCCAGACTTTGGAATGCTGTGAGCTCACTGACAACAAGGAAGACGACACACCCAGGCAAATGTTTGGTCAACCTACACCTGTTGCTCCCCTCTGGTAATGCTTCCCTAGCTCCCAGGGCAACGACCCTTGTGGAGAATAGTAATCTCACTCCTCAAGGCTAAACTAGAAAATGAACCTAGCTGGACAAGCGGGAAAGGGCAGTCATGATGGGATTCTTCTGCACTGTGGATAATCTGTATCTAGAGGCGTTGGTTGGCACACGGCCCCAGGGTACACTTTGAAACAGATTACCCACCCCTGGGGATACCAGGCTGCCTGCTACACGTATCCACCAGGAGAAGCTCCTAACAATGGACTCCCGGTGTACCTGGCACATAGCTACTCCTCCCACAAGAACTCTGAATATTTTGCTGGAGGCTACAACATTCTGAGTAGTTTGTTGGGAGCTGACTGGAGGTGGGGATAACTCACCCAATACAAGCTTAGCAGAGCTGAGCCGCTGCAGCATGTTGGGCTAGCCTTTGATGCGGACTGGTCCAACAGGTTCCGGATCTACAGAAGAACCAGTTTGACTGGCCTGTTATGCCAACATATTCTGGTTTGATTCCATGTTCCACAGACGGTAGAAAACCTGCCCGGCGAGTTCAATGAAAGGCATATTAGGTTATCCATTGCACACGGTATAGAGCTTAGATGCAGCAGAACTCTTCCACATCGCAGTAGTGTCTGGCTAACTCTGATGTGGTCCAGAGAGGTGGCGTTCCCTGATCTGACATCTAAGTTCATAGCTTCAGGTAAAGTGAGCAGTGAAATACCATCTGCTTTTGACCAGGGGCAAACAGTATCTAAATAAATTGAAGGGTAAGTTCATATTTTTTATATTTTACAATTTTAAATGCATCTTTGAAAGATTAAATTAAATGTTTAAGATATATATTTTAATACGGCAGCATTACAATACCTGCACTATTATACTTTTCTGTAAAGCTGGTTGAGTATTGTTTTATGAACTTGCATCTATGTTCATCTATTTGTTGAGATAAAGCTATTTGGTACACTATACACTTTGCTACACTTTTTTGTAAGTTAGTTATAACTATTGTCATTTAAAAAGTTGAGTTGAATAATTCTGCTAAGTATATCTCACATATTAATGAATCATCTTCAGCCATCTATTTCTTTGATAATATATACTATTATGTTTTACAGGCTGTTGCTACATGCTAACAATTTCATATAGTAAATCTAATTGAGAATAAAATAGTAATTGTTTCTTTAAGGCAAAAGAAAAAAGGTATTGTCCTGCTTGGTGATCCTAAGCACCTGAGAGGGACAATTCACAGCAAGATTGAAGAGTGTGAAAAACAAAGATTGTGGGATCTGGTAACTGATTAACTATTGGGCTCAAAGGCATTGCTGAGCTGAGCAGACAGGAATGAGGACAGGTTGTGTCATGTCTGTTAGGTCTGAAAGCTTTGTATGTTCCAGAAGACTTGGATCTTCCTTTCACTTAATTCTAAAACAGTTCTTTCCTGTCTCTTCATGGAGCCAATTAACTTGTGTGAGGAGTTTGTCACTTAGAAGGCAAGCAGCCTTTGGGTTTCCTTTAGCACACCATGTATTCTGCTAGTCATCACGAGAACAACTGAGCCCACCCACCTCTGGGGCATTTAACCTAAGAGCTGACGTTTGAATTTATCAAGGAACTTTTAAAAACCTAAAGAGTTGGACTGAGTACTTCCTGTCAGTTACCTCGGCAGGCCTTGCCTGGGACAGAGTGGACCTTTCATTGTCCCCAGGTCACGGTTATGGTCAGACAGAGAACATGACACTTTCAGTGTGTTAGCAAAGCAGGCAGGGGGTGTTCAGGAGAGTCCCACTTTTATAGAGAACACCTTAGATGCTTCTCGGTCCTGCTTCTAGGCAGTTCTGCATAAACTACCCCAGGAGCTCTGCAGTGTGGCTGCAGTGGAATGTGCTGAGTCAGCGAACCAAGTTTCATTTTATTCCACATAAATTGTATTTTCCAGGTTTGAGGTAATATGAGCCAAAACTTTCATTTAGTTGATTTTTCTCTTCTCAGTTAGTTTTTGGGTACAATATACATTCAGAGTACATCATGATGTTCCTGCTACTCTGCTGCGTATTGTAAAACTGTAAATGATGCTGTTTAAATGCAGGGCTCACTGCTCAGAGACAAACCTGAGACTGAACACTTTCTTATGTTTATGGTTTTGAAGAAAAAGCTGTTGGAAAACCAAATGTGTGTTTTGCATAAAAATATATGGCTAAAATTTCAAGCCCAACTCTACATTTTGGAATGGGATTCTTTAATTTTCACTTAATTGAACTCTCCCCCACTCCCAACTAGCTAATTTGGATAATTCAAGACTAACAAACTTGCTGTGAACAAAATATGAACTAGAATATTAAGAATCTTACAGTTTATTGTGTTAAAGACAGCCTTAAAAATAAGCAGGGAAAAATGCATTTTCGACCTTATGTATTACTATAATGAATACCTCCATGCAAAGCCATGAACACTACCAGAAAAAGCTCAAACATACATGTTCAACAAATCTTAGGTCACAGTACACCTTAAAAACAACCATCTATGTGTGTACACTTCTACAGTTTTTGAGGCGGTGTGTGTGTGTGTGTGTGTGTGTGTGTGTGTGTGTGTGTGTGTGTTTGAGACAGTGTCTCTTTCTGTAGCCCAGGCTATCCTGGACTTGGCTATATAGACCAGGCTGGTCTCAAACTCACCAAGATCCTCCTTTCCCTGCTTCCCAAGTGCTGGGATTAAAGGTGTGTGCCACCATGTCCAACATGAACTTCTAAAATTTTTAATGTCCATTCATTACTAAAAAAAAAAAAAAAAGAGTGAAATAGAAATCTTGTGCGTCCCTCTTACTCCTTAGTTAATGTCCTTCATGGCGAGTAGAGCCTAGCCCTCTGGCCAGTGTGTAATTCTGTATTTGGAGGTCATCCCAATCAAGAATGAGAGGACAAGAAAAGGAACCAGGGAACAGCCAATGCAAACTATACTTCTGTGTTTTATTTTTTAAAAGATTTTTTTAAATGTGTGTGCCTGTGTGAATGTATGCCACATGTGTTTGGGTGACCATAGAGGCTAAGAACTGGAGTCATAGGTGGTTGTAAGACACCTGATGTGAGTGCTGCAACCGACCAAGCCATCTTTCCAACCCCAAGACTGGACTTTTAAATCCATCCTCAACTTCAATCAAAAAGTGCCCCAAAGCCAATATATTCTTAGGAGCCATGAAACCACCCCAGATTTCCCTGTCAGAGGACAGAAGCAAAAGGCACGTATGTACCAGCTCTGACTTCCAGCTAAGGGCCCTTGCAGGCTCTAAATTTTCTACAATTTCAGTTTGTGTAGAGTTTTCCACTAGTTTCAAAGAAACCATAGGCCAAAAGGCTAGGGGAGGAGCTTTCAAGTTCACCTGTCTAAATCTGGTTGCCATTGAAGTGGCTGGGACAAGCAAGGTCCGAGAAGTGTCCAATCTATTATATTACAGGAAAAACATTATCAAACTGCTTTTTCTTTAGTTTTTCAATAAATTCTGATATACTTTACACCCAGTATGGATTTTCTGAGCTCGTAGCAGAGTATTTCAAATGGGAAGTAAGGAACTTTAGCTTATTTTTATTTCATGTATTCAATCCATTCCCACAAAACCTGAGATGCACTGAAACTTGACCTTCTGTGAGAAAGGCATTTTCTAATAAACTACAACTCGTTTCCTGAATTTGGCTGCTGATCTTAAAGGACCAAAGAGCAGAGAAATGACCAGTTAGGATGCACTCTATTCCCAGTATTGATCCAAAGATTTTACTAAGTTTACATTGGTAAAATTATAGTAAAAATAAATTGACTACATTGGACTTTAAGTAACACTTTTCATTCTAGCGAAACACAGGATTTTGAACAGTACAAGTTTATTTGGGAGTGTTTCCAAGAAGGTCTGATTACCAGAAGTAATTAAATATAACCTCTAACATGATATAAGAGCTTGACTCTGAAGACTATGTATGCAAGTTCTAGTCAAGCAGAAGAGAAACTGAAAAACTCAACAGCTCGTCGGTGCTTCAGTGGCAACGACGCCACATGCACTCATGCAATGCATAAACATAGTTTCCAGAACGAGAAGGCGACGCCTGGCATGGTAGTTCATGTCCGTGATCCTAGGACTTGGGAGGGGATGCAGACAGACTGCTGCAGGCTGGAGGCCAACCTGAGCTACGGCATGAGACGTGATCCAGTAAAAACCAGAACAAAAGTCAAGGAGACACAGGTGCAAATAAGAAAGAGACCCAGAAATCTAACAAAGAGTGTATCTTTCATTAGCTTGAATTCTATTAGAATAATTATGCCTGGGATTAAAAAAGGAACTCTTGAGTGCTAAAGTAGCCAATGAACTGAATTAGGATAAAACAGGAAAGTTAACCCTAATGTACAGCAGGTAAGAGGTGAGGACACACACTGCTGAAAATACCCATAATAATATTGGGAAGTGATGGTGCACACCTTTAATCCCAGCACTTAGGAGGCAGAGGAGGAAGATCTCTATGAGTTCGAGGCCAGCCTGGTCTACAGAGTGAATTTCAGGACAGCAAGGGTGGTCTCGGAGAAACCAAAAAACCAAACCAAAACAACAACAAAAAAACCCAGATGCACTTTCAAATGGAGGGAAAAAACACACTCTGGTATTTACTATTACATATTACCAAAGGTAAAAATACATCAACATTACCTTCCTTGGACATGAATCACCATTATTAAATAATTTCAAACAAACACTAACTTCTGAAATTAATGAATAAATTGGTTTTTCATTTCTATAGAATTTTGTAATTGGAATAGGTGATTTAAAAAAATACTTGTATTAATTCTTTGAAAATCGTATACAATGTATTTTGGCTATTTTCACTCCCCTCTCCCAATTCTTACCAGATCCATTCCCACCTCCCCACCCACCCAACTTCATGTCCTTTATTGTTATTATTAAACCCACCATGTCCAGTTTGTGCTGCCTATATACTCAGAAGTGAGGCTATCCCCGAGACTGGGTCAACCTATCAGGTCACACCTTCAAAGAAACCTGACTCTCCCTCTTCCAGGAGCTATCAGTTGCCAATAGCTCTACAGACAGAAGTGGGAGGGACTCGGTGCTCACCTCCCTTCCCGTGCTTAGACTTGTGTCCGGCTTGAGCCTGCACAGGACTTGTCCATGCGGTTACAACTGTGTGAGTTCATGTGTGCAAATGCCCTGCTGTGTCCAGAGAATGGTTTCATCCAGCCAGCACCTCCGGCTCCCACAGTCTTTCTGCTCCCCATCCTGTGATGATCCTTGAGCTTGGGAAGAGGGTGTGATGTAGATATCTCATTTAGGGCTGTGCACTCTACAGTCTCAGACTATGTTTTTCATTCTTAGAACAACCTCTTCAGGTGTAATAAATACCTTCTGCTGGGAAAATAAGACCAGTCTAGGAAACATGTAGATAATTAGAGATAGCTTTAAGCTCTGGGCCCATCTCCCAGCCCATAACTCTTCCGACTTTGATTATGAGATATGATCTTTTTTTTTTTTTTTTTTTGAGCACTTCCTTTTCTGGTCTTTTCTGAAATAATGAGATAAGGCCCTTGGACCTATGACTTTTTGTGATTTTGTTTTGATTTTAGTTTTGGTGTTTGTTTGTTTGTTTGTTGTAGACAGTCTTCATACACAGCCAAGGCTGGCTCTGAATCATACTCCTGCTGCTTCAGCATCACTCGTCCTGGGAGTAGATGTGTGCCTCCATGCCTAACTCAGGGAATTAAATGTCCTTGTTTTGGTTTTTGAGATAGGGTCTTACTCAGCAGCCCAGACTGGCCTTGAACTTGTGCCAATCCTCCTGCCTTAGCCTCCTAAGTACTGAGTACAGGTATAAGCCACCAAGTCTGCCTTGATCTAGTAAATTTAAATTTAGTGCATGAGAGCTGGAGAGAGATGGCTCAGTGGCTAAGATCACTTACTGTTCTTGCAGAGGGGTTGGCCTCAGTTCCCAGCACCCACACGGAGGCTCACCAGCTTTCTAACTCCAGCTCTCGGACCTGATGCCCTCCTCTGGTCTCCGCAGGCACCAGACAAGCACTTGATGCACAGATAGACTTTGAGGCAAAATCCTCCTACACATAAAAAATCAAAATAAATAAATCTTTAAATTTAGGACTTGAGGGGGGCTGGAGAGATGGCTCAGTGGTTAAGAACACTGATTGCTCTTCCAGAGGACCCAGGTTCAATTCCCAGCATCCACATGGTGGTTCACAACTGTGTGTGGCTCCAGTTCCAGGGAACCCAACATCATCACATAGATATGCATGCAGGCAAAACACCAATGAATATAAGAAATAAAAAAAAATTAGAATTAAAAAAAATTAGGACTTGAAAAAACCCACAACACAGGCATGGAAAAGCTATTGTAAATATGTTTTCTAATTCCATCAGAAGTTGACTTATATTCATCTTTCAAATGTATACATATATACATATATATGCAAGGCAAATAAAAGTCTGTGTAGAACGAAATTCCTAAGAAATAAATTATTAATGCAAAAAAGTCTAAAAATTAGAACCCAGTACTGTAATGTACACCTGTAATCCAACTCTTGGGAAATGGAGGCTTGAGGATCAGGAGTTTATGGTCATTTTCAGCTACACAGTTCCAGGCCAGCCTGAGCTACATGAGACCCTATATTTAGGAGTTAGGGGAAGAAGTTGAGGATGAATATCACCAAAATATATTGTATGAATTATGAAATTCTCATAGAATTAATAAAAATATATATTTTAAAAGTTTAAATATATTAAACTGGGAAATCTTTATCAAAGTACATTTCACATTTCTATGAAATCGTGAAATAAATTTCAATACTAGGGCTGGAGAAATGGCTCAGCTGTTAAAGGCTGGGTAGTTTCACATCCAAAATTTCAATAATAATGAATAAAGGTGGACTATGGTAGGTACTTAACTCCAACACTGGCTGAAACATCTATTTTTTTCTTAGTTGGAGACTAAGTTACATCAAACTTTGTGTGCTTGTTTGTTTTTCAAGACAAGGTTTCTCTGTGCAGCCCTGGCTGTCCTGGATCTCACTCTGTAGACCAGGCTGGTCTCGAACTCACATAGATCCGCCTGCCACTGCCTCCCAAGTACTGGGATTAAAGGTGTGCACCACTACACCTGGCAAGTTACATCAAGTTTAAGTCTTTTTTCATCAGGCGTGGCAGCACATATCTGTAACCCCAGGAGGCAGAGGCAGGAAAATGGCAAGTTCAAGGTCAGCCTGGACCAGGTAGAAAGACCATCTTGAAACTAACTAACTAAAACCTCTCATGATCTCTTGCAATTTAAATATATTGGGGATATAAGTTAATTTTTATGTAATAATTTTTTGACTAAAATTCAGAAACTTTATTATTTTTTCAAAAATATTTTCTAGGCAGGCAGTGATGGTGCATGCCTTTAACCCCGGCACTCAGGAGGCAGAGGCCGGCAGATCTATGTGAGTTCAAGGACAGTCAGAACTGCACAGAGAAACCTGGTCTCAAAAAAGCAAAAAACAAAATTAAAAACCTAAGCTGAGTGGGTGAATGCCTATACTCCAGCACTTAGGAGGTTGAGACAGAATTGGAATTTTGAGGTCAGCCTGGAACAAAAATAAATACAAAATAGAAAAATAAAGACGATTAAATAGTTTTCAAAAAAAGAAAAATTTAGGCTGGGCAGTGGTGGCGCACGCCTTTAATCCCAGCACTCAGGAGGCAGAGCCAGGTCGATCTCTGTGAGTTCAAGGCCAGCCTGGCCTACAGAGCGAGATCCAGGACAGGCACCAAAACTACACAGAGAAACCCTGTCTCAAAAAACCAAAAAAAAAAAAAATAAAGGAAAAAAGAAAAAGGAAAATTTAAAGCTTTCATATTGATTCTATCATCAAAAACTGCATGGTGTATGAGAAGACAGCATCTATACGCAAACATGACATTTACAGACAGAGAGCTGAGACTGGAGTCTTGGATCTACTTACCTATTAGTTTATACTAATAGTAGTTAGCAGTTGGTTTTCAACCTCTGTGAAAAAAAATGAAAACTGTACCTGCTCTACCTTTCAGTCTTACTTTTAGGTTCAAAAAAGAAGATATATACTGCATTCTATAGGCTGATGAGAGGGAGTGAACAAGATTGAGGAAAGACTAGGCATATAACAAGGATTAGGCCAGCTGGGGCTACAAAGCAAGTCCCAATCTCAGAAAACCAAGGCAAACAATTCTATGTGTACACACACACACACACACACACACACACACACACACACACACGTACATTTGTATTTTAACACTGTTCTTGAATTAATTTCCTACCAATATTAAACCACTTCTCAACTCATAGCAATTCTGAGTATTATTATTATTTTTGATCTGGGGATTTTATCTGATTCAGGGTCTCATGTAGCTCAGATTAGTCTCAAACTCTATGCAGCAGCAGAAGATCAGCCTGAACTTCTGAGTCCCTACTTCCACCTCCCATGTGCTGAGATCATAGGTACAAAACACAACACCAGGCTCAGTGTACTATTAATAAATCAAAAATACAACCCTCCACTGCTTATATTACATATGCAATAATCTACAGATAGTTTAGATATGACTGTAGGATTGACTGTGTATGGATGAGAAGGAAATATTCCTGATCACAAAATCATCTGTCTTCTCTTTTTTATTAGTTTACATTTAAAATTCTTTAAAACTTATGACCTGTGATTTAAAACCCAATCCAAGGTTTTTTTTGTTTTTGTTTTTTTTGTTTTTTTTTTTGAGTAAAAGGGAGCCCCATTAACAATTAAACTAGAACAACAGATATTAACCAGGACTAGACTGGTAGTAAGCCAGCCACATGGTGATCTTACACAGCCTGTCCATTACAACATCAGTGTCCCAAACAGCTCACAAAGAAAGTCACCAGGGTATGATATGTTAAAGCATGATTTCACTGTGAATTTTTATAATATTGATCCTAACTCAAGAAAAACTGGGAAAGTACTAGCTAAAACTCAAAGTCTTTGCTAACTGGCCTGTGGGCATGTCAGTCGGCATTTTCTTGATTGCTAATTGATGGACCCAGCCCAGTATGTGCAGTTCCACCCCTGGGTCCTAAGTTCTGTAAGGAATGCGGCTGAGCAAGCCAGGGGAAGCAAGCCATAGCAGCTTCTTCCACAGTTCCTGCTTGAGTTCCTACCTCGACTTCCCTCAGTGATGGACTGTGATTGAGATGCAGAAGCCAAACAAACCCTTTCCTCCCAAGTTGCTTTCTGTTAGTGTTTTATCTCAGCAACAGAAAGCAAACTACAACAGAGATGATTACCTGTGTTTATTTTTATAAATCTACTGAGGAATGTTTTAACAAATAGACTCTACAGAGATGATTACCTGTGTTTATTTTTATAAATCTACTGAGGAATGTTTTAACAAATAGACTCTAAGTGTCAGTGACTTGCTCTTACAGTTAGCCCTTCAGAGTATTTTGTATTTATATAACTGTAAATAAGTACTATTCTCACTTTCTGACATGGTCGTAACACACACACACACACACACACACACATACATATACACACGACAATACAGTATATTGACTGGATAAAAGTAGAAAGACTCATTTTTCAAGATTCTTTTTTGGTTTTGGTTTTTGTTTTTCGAGACAGGGTTTCTCTTGTGTAGCTTTGGTACCTGTCCTGGAACTCGCTCTGTAGACCAAGCTGGCCTTGAACTCACAGAGATCCACCTGCCTCTGCCTCTGCTGGAATTAAAGGCGTGCACCACCACTGCCTGGCCAATTTTCAAGATTCTCAAAATAAACGAACCTTTTCAATTTTATAGTCTTGGCGACTGCTTTTACATTTTCCTGGCATCTCTTTGGCAGTTAAGTCCTGACGTTCTCCTAAGTGCCACTGTTAGAAAGGCTGTGTAAGACCTATAAAGTGGCCATGGAGATGAAATATTGCCTAAATACGACTACATTATAAATAGATGTCCCTGTCCATGACATATCATTTTGAAAATAAGAGACTAACATTCTTAAACCATTACCACATCTATAACTAGGAATAAACTGTATAAGAACCTTCTTTATCAAGCATATAGAGTTTCTTTATTGAGAAAAATCACACATCCAGTAAAACATTGCCCATTACTAACATGAAATGAAGCTCAATGAATCTTTAAAAACAAATGAGGGGGCTGGTGAGATGAGTCAGTTGGGAAAGGTGTCTGCTGTCAACACTGATGACCCGAGTTCGATCCCAGGACCCACATGGTAGAAAGGAAGAACTAACTCCTGCAAGTTGTCTTGATTACCCACGTGTGCTATGTCCCCAAACCCAGTAAGATAAACAAATAAATGCAAAAAACAAAAAACAAACAACAACAACAACAAACAGTAACAACATGACTAAGGGATGTACTTGCTGTCCAAGCATAGGTACTAAGTTCAGATCCCAGCACCTTAAAAACCCCAGTGGGTGGAGACAAGTGGACATCCGGGGTTTACTACCCAGTCAGCCTAACTCAATCAGTAAGCTCCAGGCCCAGTGAGAGACCATGTCTCAAAAAATAGGAGGGAGGCCAGGTGTGATGACACCCTTTAATTCCAGAAGTTGGGAGGCAGAGGCAGGCAGATCTCTGAGTTCAAAGCCAGTGTGATCTACATAGCAAATGTCAGGCCAGCCAAGGCTACCTAGTGAGACCCTGTCTCAATAAACTGACTGACTGACTCACTGACTGACTGACTCACTGACTCACTCACTAAGAGGAAGCAGAGCTAAGGAAAACCCCTGGTGTTGACCTGGTCTCCACAGGCATATGCACACATGCATATATCCACACCAACATGTACATCTGTCACACATGCCACAGCAATACACACACCAAATTAAAACAAGTTAGGTTAAATTAAAATATAAACAAATATGCAGCAGGTATGGTAGCTCCTGCGTGTGATCCCAATGCTCTGAAGGTTGAAGCAGGAAGATTGCCTTGAAGTCAGCACAGGCCATAGAGTAAGATCCTGTCTTAAAACACACAAATAGTTTCTAGAGGAAAAGAAGGAAATTTACTCTAGTATAGCTCTAGCTACTTATTTAACCAAACTAAGTAAAGCTTCTAGCCAGGTATGATGGCACATGTGTAATACTTGCTGAAAGAGGGGGATTAAAGGCTAGCCTGGTTCACATAGAGTCCAAGTCTATAAATAAATAATAAAACTTGCTGATCTAGGTTGGAAATTGGCCAGACTAAATGAGGCTATTCTTTCTCATTGAAGGTAATGTGTAATCTTTTGTGTTTACGTGTTTGCAGTGCTGGTATAAGGGATCAAACCCAAGAGCCTGTGCATGCTAACTTAGCACTCTATTAATGACCTACATTCCTTAGCTATGGGGTAAATACTGTTGAGAAATATTCCGTTATGTAGCTGAGGCTAGCTGGAACTTCCTATATAGCCAAGCTGGTCCCCAATTTGCAGCAATCATGCCGCAGCCTTCTAAGTACTGAGATTACAGATTTACAAGTGGAAACTACCATGCCCTGACAATCTTTAATGCCTGCTGTGAGTACTTCCATGAATATCTAAGACACTATCAACATAAAAACATTGATGCTGACATGACCCATGGGTGCTAAATATATCTTTTAAAATAATTATAAAATTGCTAAACCTGAGTAGAACATTCTCTTGTTTTGTTTTTTTTCTCACTATGTAACTCTGGCTGTCCTAGAACTCACTATGCAGACCAGGCTGGCCTTGAACTCACAGAGATCCACCTACCCTTGCCTCCTAAGTGCTGGGATTAAAGGCATGCGCCACCAGGCCCAGCAAAGAGAGATATTTTTACTTTGGCACTTTCAACTCAAATCATAAACCAAGTATTTTGGCACTTGGAGTAGGATCTAGTGATGGTGTATATGCCCATCTACATGGATGGTGTATATGCCCATCCATGGACACCACTTACCAACAACTATAAACAATTCTTAAAAAAAATTATATCAAGTGTTCATTTAACTTGGTCCAATATTTTCAATTAACATACTTGTGTCTTAAAAATCCTATTCCCTTTTGTCTCTCAAACAACTTTTGGTTTGTGCTTAAAATAATGCTGACTACAAGCGTGACAGCTCACTCTAATTTTCCAGTATTATATGTTTATGCTAGAGATACTCTTTTTTTTTTTGTAAATTGCCATAATGGATTTAATCCCTGGCTTAAGTTTTGAGCCAGGAGATACAGGTTCTCACTTAGTGGGATGGAAGAAGAGGACAATATGAGGAGGGGGAGCTGAAGGAACATGGGGAGTTCCAGACACAAACAAATGAGATTCAAACGCTGCACCCTGCTCCTGGTTCCATCCTGGTCCTTTATATGAACCACAAACTATCATTTGTTCCTTTAACAGTAATTTTTCATTCTGTATAGTGGTATCTAGAACAGTAGTTTCGTGGCCTCGAGCACATGAAACGTGGCTAGTGAACTGAGATGTGCCCTTCAGGTCAGAGATCCACCAGTCTTCAAAACCGCGGTGTGAGAGCAGGGAAGGTGACACCAGCGGCAGAGTCTGGGATTCTGAGGCTGGCAAGAGTCAGCGTGAGATGCTGCCTTGGGAAAAAAGAAGACACCCTTAGTATAAAGAAACAGCAAAACCTCGGGGCTTTGTGTGTATACGGCGTGTGTGTGTGTGTGTGTGTGTGTGTGTGTGTGTGTGTGTAAGACGTGAGTACAGGCATCTGTACCGAGTGAAAAGTTAACTTTCAGGAGTTGGTCCTTGCCTTTCTATCATGTTTTTAGACAGGGTTTCTCTTGGTTTTGCTGCTGTGTTCACCAGGCTATCTGGTTCTAAAGCTTGTCTCTGCCTCTCATTCCCCGTAGTTCTGGGATTACAGATGTGGGCCACCACATCTAGATTTTTATGTAGGTTCTGGGGATCAGAATTAGGTTATCAAGCATGCAGGACAATTATTTTTACCCACAAACCATGTCCTTGGCTTCTCATTACTTTTTAACTAACTACATGTTAAGGCAATAATTTTAGACAAATTGGGTTAAGTAAAATACATTGTTAATCCCCTCTTTTTGTTTTTATGTTTTCTTTTGTTTCTAGACAGGTCTCTCTATGTAGCTCTGGTTAGTATGGAACTTACTATGTCCAGGCTAACCCTGAACTCACAGAGAGCCACCTGCCTCCACCTATTGAGTGCTAGGATTACAAGCATGATTCACCATGCCCAACTTCACGTTTTGTTTTTGTTTTTTAATGTGGCTATTAGAAAATTTAAATTCATATCTGTGGTGCTATCAGATAGCATAATGCTGAGACTCTCTGGCAAGAACTAGGGTACCAGACGACTGGAGAAAGCATCCTCTGGTATTTAGAAGCTCCCATCAGCGGAAAAAATTTATGAAAAGAATTAAAATTTAATAGCATTAGCGTGCTGATAAAGATGAGTATTGAGGTATGAGCAAATGAGGGGCCTTTGTGGAAGAAGACAGGAAGGGGGGTGGAAAGAAATGTTAGGTCCGTCAGCTGGAAGCAGCACTGCCTACGCTGAGTTTAACAAGTAGAAATGTGGGGGGAGGGCTGGGAGAATTGGATAAACCAAGTCAAAACAGGAGAAAAGAATAAAAGTTCTTTCCTGTTCATAAAGGAGAAGGTCAAGGTGTAAGGCAGAATGGAGAGGACTCAAGTTTTGTGGCACCGTAAGAAGGGTTGCATTTTAATCCTTAGGCAATGGAGTAGTCAGTGCAGGGTTGTAAGCAGAGTGGTTAGATAAAAAATAACGGCTCAGATCTTAGGCAAATGCACAGAGACTTCATTATAGAGGACAAGACCGCAGAGATAGGAAATGGCCTAAACTGGGGCGGGGGGGGGGGGGGGGGGGGGGGGGGGGGAAAGAAGTATGAATGGGAAGAAAGCATTAAGCAAATCTACGCAAATCACTATTTAGGAGGTGACATCTGTAGACATGTAGGTGATTTGTCTGACCACATGGGGTGGGAGCAAGACCCTGGCCTGTTGTGAGGAGGCACATGCAATCTGGTGATTTTAAAGGACTGTCTCTTCCTGTCAGGAGGGACAAAGGATATCTATCGGATACTAAAAACTAGTGGAGGTTATTGCTGCAGGAGTTACTGGTGACCTAGGGTGGATGCAAGGAAGGCGGCGAGAAGCGAGCCCCAGTGGAACCCAGTCCTGTCACCCAGCACTGCGGAGAGGGGCTGGAGACTGCATGTTTTCAGGCCAGCCTGGACTGCAGTGCGTCCCACAACAGCCTGAGCTGCCCTGGAAGGCTCTGCACCCTAAGGGGGAAAAAGGCAGGTGGTGAGAAGCAACTGTTTTTTTGTTTTTTGTTTTTTCCAAACCTGCCTTATGGCATTGTCCAAATCACAGAATTGAGAAAGAAATGTAGGAATATCACACCCTCTTAGCTCAGTTGTTTTATTTAGTCTGGACTAGCTTTTCAGTTGAAGATGAAAATACTGTACAGAAAGGCTTGAAGAATACACTGAGGATTTGGAAGAGAGCAAAGGAAACAGGAGGAGCTGAACAAGGGCTATTTTAAGATTAACCAACGCCTTCCAGGAGGTTTTAAACCACGTCATGTTAGTGTCGTTAGCCTACCCTGACATGTGACTTTCCTTCACATTTCCCAGTTTTCCAACTGTGGGAGTTGAGCATTTACTGTAGAATCAAGAATTTTATTGTTAAACTGGTGAGAGTTAAGAAAGCTACATGAGGCCCTAAACTCTAAAAAATCCTATAAAACACAAGAAATGTAATTGACTAAATACGCACAGCACAGAATTTACCATTTTAACCATTTCCTCACACAACTCTTAACTGAACATCCCAACCGGGGCTATGAATGCGTGGGAGGTGGGCAGAGGCAGTGCGTACGCCGGCCTGACTGGGCAGCTCTGCGTGTGCGGTGCAGAGCCCCAAACTTGACAGACGCAGCCGTCTTCTGCCATCACAGTATACATATACATATATACATATATATACATATATACATATATATACATATATATATACACATATATATAAGAACAGATGTTCCTTGTCTTACAACAGGGCCGTGTTCCCATAAACCCAAGAAAAATTAAAACTATTTCAAGTCAAAACAACATTTAATAGGGCCGGGAATGTAGCTCAGTGGTAGAAAACTTGCTGAGCATGCAGAAGGCTACACACATATACTCACCAAAATAGAAAATAAACAACAACAAGAAAAACCTAAGAGGACATCTGAGCTTAGCCACACGGTACTTTGTACAGCTTTGTTTCCTCCATGACCAGTAACTGTCTGGGAGTTTCAGTTCACTGGGGATGCCCAGAGTTACAACAGAATCATGTTGAGTTATCACTAGCCTAGGGAAAGATCAGAAGTCAAAACTTTGAAGTTTGGTTTCTACTCAACACATATCACTTTCACACTAGTGTGAGGGAAAAATATATAAATATATAAAATTTCTAAATTATAAGTTATGAAAAAAGCAGTATTATGAAGACTCCAAAGTAACTGCTTCTCTAAGTATGCTTTCTCAGGAAATGTTTGGAACTTCATAATTTATTCCCATGGTAGTTCTTAGAATTCTTTTTGGGGGGCAAACATCTACAGTTATGATCACCATTTCCATGACTAAAGTGAACATTATAAAATCTCATGAAAAGAAGGATGTGGTGGCACACTCTTGTAATCACGGTACTTGGGAGGCAGAAGCCAATGACAAGAGCTCATGGTGTCTTCCAGCACGCAGTGAATTACAGGCCTGGGCTGCACAGTAAGCCCTGCCTCAAAAACAAATGGGAAAAAATGAAAAACTAATGGAAAGAAAACCTAAGTTTTGTTTTGTTCTTTGTTTTTGTTTGTTTCGAGACAAGGTCTCATGTAGCCCAGGCAGGCCTGGGACTTCAGGTGCAGCTGAAGCTAGTCTTGAACACCTTCGGCTCCATTCCCTGAATGCTAGGATTTCAAGCCTGGCCTAAGATTTTTCAGTGTAAACAAAATATAAGAAAAATGGGAATCCATCAAGGGATGACCAATTCATTATTAGCCAGAGTCCTACTTAGGTTATATTGGGGATATTAAAAGTGAACAAGGCACACTGGCACACTTGTTTAATCCCAGCACGTGGGAGGCAGAGGCAGTCAGATCTCTGTGAGTTCAAGACCAGGCTGATCTACAGAGTGAGTTCCAGGACTGTCTCAAAAAACAAAACAAAACAAGACAAAAAGAAACTACCCCAGAAAAACAAAACAACAAAAAAGTGAATACATCATGGTTATCGAGGGGAAGGACCGTCCAAGCCTAAAGGAGAGAAAAACTAAGTAACTAAAGCTGTGTACTACAAAGTGTAAGACAGGAACACGTGCTGGAAAAGGAACTAGCTGTCACCTACTGCGGTAAAATCAAAAGATGACTGCTGAGGAGGAGAGGACAGGGGTCTGGTGGCAGACACAGCAAGGTCTAGAAGCACCTATAACAGACGGCTAGAGAGGCCAGGACAGAAAACGCAAAGCTGGACGCCTTACTTGGGCTTTCTTGAGAGAGCCACAGGAAGCCCTGAAGGGATTTAAGCCGCAAGGTGACATTATCAGATTTAAATTCACAGCTGCTGTGCAAAAGTGATCTGGAAGTAACCATTTTAAAGGGTGGGGGTGATTTAAATCACCTTAAAAAAAACTAGGTATTTTAATTTAAATTTAACTTACTATGTTGTTGCTAGAGTTTTCCTGCCTGGCCCACGGTCAGGATAAATCTCTTTCACCTGCCAGTCCCACAGCCGCTCAGACCCAACCAAGTAAACACAGAGACGTATATTGCTTACAAACTGTATGGCCGTGGCAGGCTTCTTGCTAACTGTCCTTATAGCTTAAATTAATCCATTTCTATAAATCTATACCTTTTTATTCTCTCTGTTAGTCCCGCCTATACTTCCTGCCTAGCCACTGGCCAATCAGTATTTTATTACCAACACATTTGCCATACAGAACATCCCACAGCACTATGTAGACTCCCCTGGCCTGGAACTCAGAAATCTGCCTCTCTCTGCCTCCTATATGCTGGGATTAAAGGCATGTACCACAATGCTCAGTTTCAACTTTAAATTTAAAATATTTACTTTTGTTTTTGGAGATTAGGCCTTGAATTCCATTCTTCTTATTTAAAATTACTTTTAAATGTATCACAATATTTGTCTCTTAGCTCCAAAATGCTAATAATAGCTAGCTTTTATTGAGCATATATTATATAATGTGAATACTATCTTAACTGGCTTTCATAGATTCATTTAATCCTTATACCCTGAGAAGCTTGCACAACTATACTCATTTTATAGGCAGGGAAAATGTGACAGTGGTCATAGTGAGAGCAGAATTCAAATTCAGTTCTGTCTCCAAATTCTGCATCTTCCTAATTAGACTATGTATCTTAAAAATTGTTTAGTAACATAAACAGAAAATATATGCACCATGGGAAAAGATGCCCAATTTTTCCCAAATATTAGAGAAGAGAAAGGCCTAGATAAGTTGACAGGGTAGGTGGGATGGAGATAAACTGGTAGTTTAGGTAAGAGACTGTGGTAGTTAGTGCATGCCTGTGATCCCATGACTTTGTAGTGGGGTAGTGTGTAAACTGACAATACAACTGCTCCATGGTATGGCCAAGGGAAGGTTTTATTGTAGACATGAGAGAGAGAAACGCCACAGGCATGTCCAAGAGTCCAGAGCAGAGAGCAGCAGAAGTAGACTGAACACAGCCAGCAGACTGGACAAGGCCATGGCTATCTGCAAGACAGGAGAAAATAGCAGGGGACAGAGAATGAGAAAACAGTGAGAAGCAGGAGCAGAGCAAGAGAAAGTGAGAGAGCGAGAGAACATTGTGAGAATAGCGGGGTTATAAGGAGAATGAGTGGCTGGAGGGAGGTTAGGGAAGGGGAAGTGAGAAAAGCTAATATGCTAGCATGGACTTTGAAATGTATACCAGGTTACTTACTGAGGGAGCCTGGAGGACAGCATGAGCTTTGATAGGCTAATAGGCGCCACAGGTAGTCATAAGTCCCTTCTGCCAGAGGTAAGGGAAATGACTCCTTTTGGTAGAGGGGAATCAGCTGCACAAGTTCCTGAGGAATGTTGGCTTTTACCTGTCAGAAATCCTCCTGTATTCCAGGTTGAGCTCATCTATGGATATTTGAACTGCCTTTTGGAGTTTGGTAAATTGGAGTTTCATTTGGATATTACAAGTAGGACTGTCAGAGTTTAAGGCCAACATCATCTACATAGCAAGTCCAAAGCCTGCCTAGGTTGCATGTGACCTGTCTCAGCAACAAACCAAAATAAGAGATTATGGTAGATAATGGAGTCAATGATGAAAGTAAAGTGATGGATTTAGATGATTCTGTAGGTACAACACAGGATTTGGTGATAGATTTGATAGAATGTTTAAGGGAGAAGAGATATTTCCATGGATTCTGATTTATATCAATGGATTACATACATAGAAAGGTGTTTCGTTTTGGTTTTGGTTAGGAAAGGTCTGGCTATGTAGTCTAGGCTGGTGTTAGGCTCACAGCAACTGTCCTGTTTCAGCCTCCTGACCTCAGAAGGGCTGGGATTTTAGGTGTGCACCATCTATACTCCTATTTCTATTAGAAACTATGTAAGTTTCACTCTGACAACTAGGAACTATATGGTGTACTAAAAATAGCATAATAGGACTGGGTGCATAACTTTGTGGTAGTGTTTGCTGGAGGGAAAATATAATCCATTTTTCATTCTTTGATTAAGTCTTGTCAAATGGGGAAATAGGGGGCTGGAGAGATGACTCAGCAATTAACAGCACCCGCTGCTTTTGCAGAGGACCAGTTTCTGTTCCCAGTTTCTACATGGTGGCTCACAACCATCTATAACTCCAGGTCCAGGGGATCCAAAGCCCTCTTCTGGCCTCTGCAGGTACCAGGCACGCCCATGGTATACAAACATATATGCAGGCAAACACTCATACACATAAAATAAGATCTTTTAAAAAAATAAAACTGGGAAGTTACTGTAACAGTAATGAATACTAGTAGCCCCTTAAAAGATTCCAACGTTTGTATGGCAGTGGTAAGATAGGACAAAATTACCCTGGAATAGTGCAGTCCCAATGAGTGAATGAAGTATTATCCATTCAGGTCTGAGATGAGTGGAAACTGCCTTCTAGGCTGGCCTCAAACTGGCCAGACTTGCTGCTGCTTTTGCTTCTCGGGGCTGGGATTACAGGCTTGGTCACCATGTCCAGCACTACTCAACTTTTAAAACCTGTATTATTCCTAGGTCTTCTAGAACACCTAAGTATCACAGAAAACTATTGGGCTGGTTTAAAAAGAGACTGTAATTATATCTATTTGCTTCACTGTAGAATCTGCTGTTTGTATTCAAATTGGTCCTTCCCCCTACTGACTTTGAATCTTAAAACAAGCCACAGGAAATCCTAATTTTAAAATAACTAGTGAAAAGCTAGGAATGTGGTTCCGTTGGTTGAGTGCTTACCTAGCATGCGCAAAGCCCTGGGTTGGGTGCCCAGCACTGCCTAAAAGTTAAAAAAAAAACAAAACTGACCTGATATGGAGGCTGCCTCATGACTATATTATTATAACGACAGTACTCAGAAGATGGAAACGAGAGAATCAGGAGTTCAATATCACGCACAGTGAATTTGAAGCCCGCCTGGGGCACTCAACATTCGTTTCAACAACACACACACACACACACACACACACACACACACAAAGTT
>CABHPQ010140739.1:0-20675 GCA_902168405.1 Peromyscus aztecus | reverse complement strand
GGCTCAATAGACAGCATTTGCACCAACAAATGCACACCACTTGAGAGAAAACCATAGTGAGGAAGAAAAGAAAGATGCATCTGCTCACCAATGCTGAATCTCAATTCGCTCTGAAACTGCACATAAAATAAGCATTTAGGCCAGGAGTGCCAGTGGTGGGCGCACTGGAAGAGATTCATCTCACCCTTTCCCTAGTAAGTTAGCTGTAGGGAGCTTTGCTCAGCTTTGCTAGGATTTTGTGTCTGCAGCAAGTGGTTAGGATGAATCATCAGTCCTACCTGTTTCCACTTAGATTCTCATTCCGAGCAGGCTGTGAGGCATATGTTCACATGATAATCTCAGAAATACAAAGCAGAGCACAAGTGTTCAAAATCCTTGGAAGCAAGACTCACATTACTATACTTCTGCCCATATGCTCTACTGTCTATTGGAAAGATCTCCACAGTCACAATATTCAGGGTACAGGGATGGAAAAGAGAGGAGACATTTTTATGAGAAACCACCAAAGATGCAGCTAAAATGTTTACGGTGCCTGTTGTTGGCTGATTGAGGTGGCATGGCTCATCCTTCTTAAATTCTTTGGAAGATGTTCTGTATGTGAATCCAAATGTTCTCCTATGCTGATAGGAGAACTCATATGCTGATAGTGCTTTCATATCCATCTGATAAAAATGTATCCAAAAGGGTGTAGAGCATCTAGGGGGAGATGAATATCACAAGGACTTGAGGTATTGAGGCTACAGAACACGCCCAGTGTAGAACTCAGCATTTTCAGTGATGGAGCCACTGAGAGAAGGAGGCTATGATGCAGGCAGTAGCAAGATGCTGTGGCTCACATGTGGAATCTGGAGCCGAGACATCCCATGCAAAGTTATCTGAGGTAGGATGTGAGGTTTGTAGATTTAAGAGCATGATTTTGGCCACAACTAATGGGGCATATTTATAAATCTATGTGAGAAACATCTAAAATAGACCTTTAAGGAAAATCAGCAAAAGTTAAAACAAAATTTAAAATAGTTAGCAATGCAGTGAGGAATGTTAATAGATATGATATTCCTGGAGGCTCCCTACCCTCTTCTTTCCTCCTTCTGTCTTTCTTCCCTCCATCTCTCACTTACTACTTTCTCCTTTTCTTTAACATATTTCCACTGAGGATTTCAAATAGTTGCAAAGCAGAGATAAGCCTTAATTAAGTAAACTAAGTTGTGGGTTAATGGGCAGATGAGCTTTAAAAAATAGAAGAGTAATGGGGCACAGATTGCATATTTTTAACATGTGAAAATAAATGCTGTATTGACAAAGGTGATAAAAATATATATACATTGAGACAATATGCAGCCCTTGCCTGCCTTGAACTGGCTCGGTAGACAATGAGGCCTGGAACTAGTAGAGCTGTCTGCCTTGGCCTGGACTGGAGTGCTGGGATTCAGGATGTACATCACCATGTCCAGCCAAGGTGCAGCTTTTTATGACTCCAAGATACAGTTAACAGGTTGGTAAATAATGAGAGACTATAACAAGGAGTCAGTGGTTATGATTTATTGATGGTCAATTCTTAGTCACAACCCAAGGAACCAGAGAGTCTAATAAACTGACCACAGGCATCCGCTTTCCCCTCTGATTTTGTATTCAGATTTTATTTACTTATTTATTTTGTCTCTCAGATATACGCAGTATGTGTCCATGTGTGTGTTCATACCCATGTGTTTGAGAGTGCACACACACATGAAGGCCTAAGGCTAATGTTGACAGTCTTCCATAGTCACTCTCCACCTTATTCTTTAAGGCAGAATCTCTCTCACTTGAACCCATAGTTGAACTATATAACTAGTCTGTCTAGCCAGCTTGCTTTGAGGGTCCCCTGTCTCTGTCTCCTGGGCACTGGAATTATAAGTGGGAAATGGCACCTACCTGGCATTTACATGGGTTCTGGAGATCTGGATTCTGGTCCTCAAGTGTATGTGGTCAGCATTTTACCCACTGAATCATCTTATCCTTATATTCAATTTTAAACACATGTCCAAACATTCGGAAGGGTATCTGTAGATCTTATCATGTTTTTAATCATCTTAACTGATATTCAACTTTAGATAGATGATGTTCTTGCTTTAGAAAAAAATTAGAGACTCCCTCCTGGTGTCTCCACTAGCATATCACTATGGGATACTTTATCAGCCACATGATATTCACATATCTGTACAACTCTGTAATGGGATCCTAACCATGAATAAATGACAAGATGGAAAACAGAAATATATGTAAAATTTAAACTACAAAAAAAGTCACAGGGGATGTCTACTTTACCATCGCATGATCAGGCAGCCTAGATTTAATTGTATGTCAATCTCTACATCTGCCCGTTAAGTGTTAATAAGTTTTCAACACAGAACATTCAAATCCCAGCAAGCCTGTGGTTCATGCTCCTGAAATGCTCAATAATCACCGTGTGATTTTATTCCTCCCCACTGGGTCTTTTTAAGACTAGAAAGGAAAGCATCCAGGGCTAAAGTCTTTTTTAATCTCAGCTTAAGCCTAATGGATCCAGAGTCCCGTCCTTCTTGTATGAGATTGGTGACCCAGTGATAATAAGTTCCCCCTAGCAACTCAATTATTTTTAATGATTTACACAAAGTAATTACTGTTGACAAATGTCCATATCCTCAGAAGATCAAAACAGCTATGTCCATGTCCAGTTTTGTGTCTTCTATCCATCATGGCTTTGCAAATGGTTGGACATCAGAGACTGAGGACTGTGAGGACAGAGAGCGGAGCTGCAAACACCAGGCAGATTAAGTTTCTCTTAAGAGGTGCATGCACAGAAGTGGGTCAGCAGAAAGTGATGGCCAAGAGTTTTAGCAGAAAGTATAATAATCTGAGTTCATAGAGCCTTAGGCAAGGAAGGATTTATTTATCCACATGATCTAAAGGTCCAATGTGGTCCATTTCAGGTAGGGATAGTTCCATACCCATATCTTGCCTCTTCATCCTTAGGCTTCTTCCTAATACTGGTTGTCTCCACATGCTGACACCTTGGCCACTACAGATCTGTATTATATTATAGTTCAAAATGCACAAAAGGGCTCTTTTTTGGTAGTGCATATGTGCTTTTTTTGAAGTACCAAAACTATCTCACATTCCTGACTTGTACATTATTATATTTATGAATGACTTAATCTGGGTCTGACAGGATAGCACAGCAGGTAAAGATACTTGTGGCCAAATTAGATAATAAGAATTTTATATCCAGGACCCACATGATAGAAGGAAATAAAGGATTCTCCTGGGTTGGCCTTTGACCTCCACCCATATAGCTCGTGGAGTTCCCCAATAACACATACATAAGTAAATAAATATAAAAAAACAAAACTCTCAATCTCTTTAGGAGATGTACGACCCTGTGGAATAAGTTATTTGTGTATAATCGCTGTTTGCAGAGTACCATTAACTCACAGGAATGTTATAACACCCACACAAGATTTACTCCCAAGCAGGGGAGCTGAGAATGACAACCATCTCCTGTACTTTGTTTACAATCTAGCCTGTAAATCCCAATCACCTTGGGATTAATGGAGTCAGACAGTTTTTAGAATCAGAGACTTTTAAAGCAAAGAAGACTTCACAGGATGGTCTACAGTTGGGCAGCAAAGTTGGAGGAAGAAACTGGGGCTAGGGAACTCCCAGAAGCATAGCCATTATATTGTATCTCCAAGTTTTTTCTTTCATGTTTTTTGTTTTTTCCATTCAGCTTTCAGTCTCTAGAGAGCTGCTTGATCCAAGCCTTTTGTCTTAGTCACTGTTATATTGCTGTGAGGAGACATTATTACCAAGGCAATTTATAAAAGGATGTGTTTGAGTGGGGGCTTACAGTTTCAGAAGGTGAGTCCATGACCACCATGGTGGGGAGCAGGCAGTCAGGCATGCTCTGGAGCAGCAGCTGAGAGCTGCATTCTCATCTGCAGGCCTACTCTCACCAACTCTGCCCCATGCTTGTGGATCAGATGTAAGATCTCAGCTATTCCTCCAACACCATGCCTGCCTGTCTACTGCCATCCTCTCTACCGTGATGAACATGGCCTTCATCCTCTGAAACTAATAGCAAGCCCTCCATTGAATATCTCCTTTTTAGTTGCCTTGGTCATGGTGTTTCATCACAGCAATGGAACAGTAACTAAGACATGACTTTAGGATGAAGAGAGAATCTCTTTCTTTGGTTATGTGGTATTTTCCTTCTTCCCACCTTCCTTCTTCTCCCTTCCTCCATCCCCTCTCTTTCTTCTTTCCTTCCCCCTTGGAACTCACATATTCTAGGCTCATCTTGAACTTGCTATGCAATTAAGGATGATGTTGAATTTTTCATGCTTCTGCCTCCTAAAGATTAGGATGCTGGGTATCAAAGTCTTGCCTCTTGTATGCTAGAAAAACACTCAAACAATTGAACTACACTCAGCCCATGACTGTATCATGTTTCCTATACACCTTAATGTCTTGCCTTGCACATGTCCCTAGATTCTGTCATTTCTTGGGATCAACCAGCAAGAATAGATAAACATATTTAATTTTTAAAGAGACAACAATAGCAGAAGGGAATCATTGAAATATATGGTAGCTCTCAGTATGTCAAAGAGATGATTCAGGAAAGTTCCGTGGTACCCTCTTTTTGGGCTTCCTGAAAGCAAAATATTAAATAAATCCTAATCTGCCCTCTTCTAATAAAAGGTCTTATTTAATTTATATCTCAGTTGTATGCTGTTTTATTCTTCCTTTTTTCTAACTAGGGTTGTATCACAGAGCATACCAATTCTCTCTTTGAAGTTTTGAGTATGTGTCAGAGCCATCTTTGTATTTACTTAGGAAACAAAGGAAGGATGAAATCACCAAACCTGAAGAAACTTTGATGTACTGTAATCAAAAAAGAAAGTAGATTTTAAACAATTAGGAACATGGTTCTTTCCGGAGACTTCACTTGGGAAACAAATTGCTGGTCTTTAGTTCCAAGATTCTTCAATCATTTCAAAACACATCACGATCATCAGCACTTGAGCCTGATTGGCAGACTCTCCATCCTCTTGTCTAGCTGTTTTAAGGGAAAAGGAAAGCAATATCAATGTAAACACCTAGAACATTCATCAGTCAAAAATTGCTCATCAGAAGCACTATAGTGAGGATGATATTGTGGAATGAATCTGTTGTCAGAATGAGAGGCTGCCACTGAGATGGGGAAGCCGAACCCTTTGTTGAGAAATTTAAGGGGAGATTCAGAGGAGACCCTACTTCTTGTCCTATCTCTGTAGATGTCTTTCTATATGCTGTGAATATGTGTGGCTCCCACTGGGTAATAAATAAAGCTGTTTTGGCCTATGGCAAAAATGTTTACAGTCAGGCGGGAAATCTAAGCAGAGATACAGAGTGAAGAAGGGCAGAGTCAGGAGAAACTTGAGCCTGCTGCCAAAGGAGCAACAAGATGTCAGCAGACTGGTGACGCCACAGTCACCTGGCAACATGTAGATTAATAGGAATGGGTTAATTTAAGAAGAAAGCACTAGCTAGCTAGAAGCTAAAGCAATAAGCCATACAGTTTGTAATTAATATAAGCCTCTGAGTGATTATTTTATAAGCGGCTGTGAGACCGCAGGGCCTGGTGGGACTGAGAAATTTACGGCTAAATCCTCTCCTCAGTACCTGTCATTTTAAACTCTTTCAGGTCTTGTTCAACCACATTGTGTGAAGTTCAAAATCAATTCTGCCTCAGTCTTCTCTCTATCCTAAAATACACTAAAACATACTAAAATATATAATTATAATTCATAAAACATCAGCAAGCTAGAAATATAAAATATCAATTACTAGAAAGTCTGAACTCCTGCTGGGGATGTGTGAGTTTTATGCACTTTTCACTTTACTGAAACTGTAAGCAGCTTTTGCTGCCACTGTGTAATGATGATGCATGATTTTAACTGAAGAACCAGAAAGATTGAAAATATCTTAAAGAACCTCTAACATTTTCCTCAGTCAACTATTGTAAACTGTGAAACAGAGTCCCCTAGCCTTCTCTTCATGTATATGTGCTTCCTTCTAACAGTTATTTTGATTTTGATTTATGTGTACATATGTGCATGCCAGGTGTGTTCAGGTGCCCACAGAAGTGAGAAGAAGACAATGGATCCCCTGGAACTGGAGTTGCAGGTGGTTGTGAACCTCCATGTGGGTTCTGGGAATGGAACCTGGCTCTTCTGCAAAAGAAGTCAGTGCTCTTAACTACTGAGACATCTCTGCAGCCCCATGTGTATATGTTTTGATTAATATGTACTCATGCTAAAGTATAATGGAGATTAAGTTATAATATGCTCTTTATGCATAATACTGCACACTCTACTTTTTATTAACATTTTTGGCAAATTCTTTTGTCAAGAATAGTATTTGTTTGGTTGATTAATGTCTGATGAATTCATTGTATTTGAATTATTTTATGTAGGAGCTGAAGAGATGGTTCATCAGTTAACAGAACTTGCTGCCTTTCAATGGGACGCTGTTTCATTTAGTTCTCACCTGTCATTCCAGTTCCAGGGGATCCAGTGCCCTCATCTAGCATATGTGGGCACTGCACTCATGTGGTCTGCAGACATTCATGCAGGCACACACTTACATACATAAAATTTAAAATTAATTCTTTATTGTTTTTAATGGTTTCCGGTCTTACAACATGGTACATAATACTGTTGAAATAGGTATTAAGTTTCCCTCAAAGAAATACATTATTTCTCCTTAAATCTTTGAAAGGAATATTAGATGTATACTTTTTTTTTAATGAAATACGGTTGTTTGGAAGGAAGACAGAAATAATTACAAACAAAACATAGTGAGTTAAGAACAAAGTTTTGTTATTTCTGTTGGTTTTGTTAATTCTCAATTTAATTATAGTTCACTGAATAAATTTTTTTCTTAAGCTTTTCATGTTTCCTTTTCTGCAGAGGAAGGCATCGCTGATAACGAAAGCTAAGTAGCTGGGATTTTGTGAGGAGCCGTGCTGTCTGCAAGAGTTCCGCTTGGTCCCTTGTTTCTGACCTATACCATTTGTATTGAGGCTTGGATCTAACAGGCTAGAACAGCCAACCCTATTGTGAGGGTAGAGAGAGCAAACATCCATGCCACGTTCCTGTTGGCAGGGACAATGTTCTAGGCTTTCTGATTAAGAATAGCATTGCAGATGTTTTAACTGCCTCTTATCAGGCTGCGCACATTTTCAGTTTCTTCTATTTTCCTAAGTACTTTTGTTATAAATCAGTGTTATATTTTGTCAAATTCTTATTTTGTATGTCTATAATAACATACTTTTTTTTTCTTAGTCTGTTTATGGTGAATTTCATCCAATGATCCTTTAACATTGTGGTGTTTATTACACACATATGTATCTGTATTTATATGTCCTTATTTCCCAAATCACTTTCTAAATGTTTGTTACAATTTTATATTTCACCTGAACATCTTCTTCTCCAATGAAAAAGTTAAAATTATGATTATTGATTAAAAAGACTATATGAACATACAATGCAACAATAACAAAAAGAATAACAAAGCTCCAATATGCCATTGTTCCTGCAAGGAGGGTCTCTGAGGGACAGAATCCTCCCAGCAGGACCATCTTCACTAAGAAATTTGTGTCGTAGTAAAATCATCAAGTACTTAGGCATATGTGTTTTAGATGTTTATGAATGATTAAAATAGAAAATATGACAGCCCCTGCTATGTAATGGGAACTGAATATAATTAGGAAAAAAATACTGTGGTCTTTAGTGATTCTAGCAACTGATATTTTGTCTACCAAATCACTTCAGCAAGAATGCGCTTTAATATTGAAATTCATTATTCTCTATAGCTCTTGCACAGGAAGAAATGCTTGTGAATTTTTACTGGCTAGGGAAAAGGCAAGCTATTTCTGTCTTTGAAATGACCAAGTCCTTTCAGAAAAAAAAAGAATTTAGTTATAAATTGGTACTGAATTTTAAAATGTTCTTGGAATATAAAACATTTCATAAAAATGAATAACTATGTTAGGAACCTCAGAATTTAATTAAAATATCCTGAATTACAACTATCCTCACTGGCCATAAATACCTCCCCCACCTCCAATCTCTGCCTATCTATCTGCCCTATTTCATCCTGTGCATTTTAACGTGCATTGTCCTTCTTGGAAATCAGAGTAACACATATTTATAAGGCATGTGTTAAATGTCAGCATCTGGGCATTGCTTACATAGTGGTATGGACAGACACACACGAGTCTGGCTCTGTAAGGCAGTTCCATATTATCACCTTGTGCTGTGCACTTCAGATTTGGTGGACATTCCTCTGTACACACAGGAACATTTCAGGAAGCCTGCTACTGATTGTTTGGAGTAACATCCACTGACGTTAATGCTACTTTAAGAGCTGCCCCTGAGGTAGTGCTTGGAAATTTCAGAGACCCTCTTCCCTGCCAGAACAATTTCTTCAAGATGAAATCGAAATGTGGCTTGATACTGAAAGGGACATTTGTGTTTAATGCCCGTGGAAAATTCAGTGGACACGTCCCTAACAGAACATCAGAGTTTATTTTCTGATTAGCTATGGAAGTGACATGGCACTGTCACCCAAGGTCAGAAAAGACAAAGTTTATGTATGGGCTGGGAGCATCTGGCAAGGTAATGCATACCTATAATCTTGGAACCTTGGAGGCTGAGGCAGGTGGATCACTGTGAGCTGGTGGAAAGTCTGATCTCTGGACCAAATTTAGTTTCCCACATGTTTTTGCTTCTAACAGTTTAAATTTTTTTGTGTGTGCTTTGAAGAATTGGACACAGGGCTTCATGCCTGCCATGAAGGCATTCTATTGATGGTCTATACCCCCAGCCATTGATTTTTTTATTTTTAAAAATATTTATTTACTTATTGCACATGTATAAGTGTTTGCCTGCATGTATGTATAAAATTGAAATTGTGGTCATCTGTCATTAGCAATCCCAAGTACTGGGCTTACAGGCATATACCATCACACTTGGATGAATATATTTTTTAATATTATGAATCTTTATCTGTGCATGATATAAAGACTCAGGAAACATGGCAGCAGAGAAGGAGGAAATAATATAAGAGCTACTAGAGGATGGACAGGAGTGCTTTGAAATGCCATCTTCTGTGCATGGCATGGCCACTGTGCTCATGAGTTCACAGCATCTGTGGTTACCTGCACAAGATCTAAAGAAGATAAAGCTGTTAAAAATTTTAACATGGGTGGAGGTGGGGCTCTTGAGCCTTGCCTGCCCTTATCAGAGAAGCTGTTGGCAGTAGATAGCCATGTGGAGAGGGAGAATCATTCTTCTCTGGGAGTATGGACACTGGTAGGTTGCCCACATTCCAGTAGTTGGCTCCACACCCATGCACACATTGGCATCACTATTTGGATTTATGAGTTGTTAAAAAAAAAGAAGAGGACATGAAGTTGGAAAGGGGTGTGTTGGGGGGAATCTAGGGGAAGCTTGAGGGACAAATTAGGGAGCAGATAAGACCCAATTTAGTTGCATGTCATGGTATTCTTAATAAATTAAAAGAAATAAAGCAATATAAATGTTTAACAATATTATTATGGCATCCATATAATAGAATAGGGTGTAATTTATAATAAAATAATTTATAGATGACGTGGAATGATGTGTGATTGGAAAGCTTATGCCATCACACCATCTTCAGCTAATTCAATGACTTAGTCCTTCTCATCATTCAGCTTTTGACTCAAATGTCACCTTCCCTGATAGGCTATCCCTGAGGACCCAAGTCACAGCCTACACTATTGGCTTCTTTATCCTGTGACTGTTTTATTGTAAATAGATACTTACTTATATCATAGTATGTTTGTTTATTATTTCTGTGTGTGTGCACCTGTGTGAATTTATGTGCTCCATGTGTATGCAGGTGCTTACAGAGGCCAGAAGAGGGCATCAGATCACATGGAACTGGAGTTATAGGTAGTTGTGAGCCAAAATATGGGTCCTGGGAACCGAACCTATGTCCTCTGCAAGAGCATTAAGTGTTCGTTTTCTTCTTTTCAATTTTTTTTGTGTTTTTCCTCTCTTTTTTCTCCTTTTTTGTTATTAAGAAATTTTCTATTCATTTTACATACCAACCACTGTCACCAGCCTTCTCCCGCAGCCCACTCCCCATTCCCACTTCCTCCAACGCAAAGTCTCCCATGGGGAGTCATCAGAGCCTGGTACATTCAGTTGAGGCAAGCCAAGACCCTCCTCCCTGCATCAAGGCTGCACAAGGTGTCCCACCACAGGCACTGGGCTCCAAAAAGCTGGCTCATGCACCAGGGATGGATCCTGATCCCACTGCCTCAGGGCCCCCTAAACAATTCATGCTAAACAATTGTCTCACCTATCCAAAGGGCCTAGTCTAGTACCATGGGGGCTCCACAGTTCATGAGTTTCCACTAGTTTGGCTGGCCGTCTCCATACATTTTCCCATCATAATTTCGATGTCCTTTGCTCATAGAATCCCTCTTCTCTCTCACTGATTGGACTCCTGGCACCCAGCTGTGGATCTCTGCATCTACTTCCATCAGTCACTGAATGAAGGCTCTATGATGACATTAGGGTATCCACCCATCTGACCACCAGAGTAGGACAGTTCAGGCACCTTCTCAACTATTGTCAGTAGTCTAAGATGGGTTCATCCTTGTGGATTCCTGGGAACTTCCCTAGCACTCTCCACTGTTGGTATGAGTGCAAACTTGTACAGCCACTTTGGAAATCAGTATGGTGGTTTCTCAGAAAATTGGGAATCAATCTACATCAAGACCCAGCTATACCAGTCTTGGGTATATACACAAGGAATGCTCAATCATACCACAAGGACACATGCTCAACTATGTTCAGAGCAGCATTATTTGTAATAGCCAGAACCTGGAAACAACCTAGATGCCCCTCAACCAAAGAATAGATAGAGAAATTGTGGCACATATACACAATGGAGTATTACTCAGCAGTAAAATCAATGAAATTTGCAGGCAAATGGATGGAACTAGAAAATATCATCCTGAGTGAGGTAACCCAGGCTCAGAAGGATAAACATGGTATGTACTCACTCATAACTGGATACTAGACATAAAGCAAAGGATAACTAGACTGCAACTCACAGCTGCGCGGAGGCTAGCTAGCAAGGAGAACCCTAGGAGGGATGCAAGGATCACCCAGCAAAGGAGAAATAATGGATGAGATCTACATGAGCAAACTGGGGGTGAGGTGGGGGGTAATGGAGGGCAAGGAATGGGGGATGAGAACATAAGAGAACGGGAGGTTTGAGCTGGAACAGGGACAGAGTGGGAGAGCAAGGAAAGAGATACTATGATAAGTGAAGACATCATGGGAATAGGGAGAAACAGTGTTTTTCCTCTCTTTTTAGAATATGGTCACTTACTGATAAAAGCTGCTTGCCCACTGTCTTTCAGTATTTGTGATAATGCTGAAAATGTATTATTTACAATAAACCTTGTTGAATAAGCTGTGGAAACCATCTGTGAATTAGCACATTGCTGAGTTAAAGGGCAGTATAGAGTTATATAAATGAGATACTAACATCGATGCCATATGTGTGTATCTCTGTGCTTCTCAAACGGGTGAAGTCACAGGTCCCTAGTTTTCTACGGTATCCCCTAGCCTTAGTAATGTGCTCAACACTCAGTGGCACTAAGTAAAGGAAGACACATTATTAATGTATGGTTGGAAACAACCTGGGCCTTAGATGAATTCAAGCTGTGATATTAGCCCCTTTAGCACAGGGAAGGTGCTAAGAACCCAATAATCTGTAGTAACCATTACTATATTAGAATTTAGAAGAATCTTTGCACCAAGTATAAAACAGCCCCTAGACATATGTTTTTTTGAAGAAAAGCTTTGCTTTATAAAATGGACAAAACTTAAGCAGCCCCTTACTCGGGAAAGGGTTACTCAGATACCACCAGCATCACAGGACAAGATTCAAGATTCACGACCTTGAAGTTAGGACACTCAGTCAGCTTTGTCCTGGTCCTTGGGGCCAAGCCTGAGCCTCTTTGTACTTTAGTGTCATTGTCTGCAAAACAGTACGAGAAACCAAGCCCATGCTCTCTGGCTACAGTTGGATCTGAGTGGGCTCCGCTGCGTGTAAAGAAAGCCAAAGTTAACTTCTTAAGAATAACTATCCGGGCCAGAGCCACCAAGGTTAAGGACCTCTAGATGGAAAGGAATGGGAGGCCTACCTCATGGTCTCAGGTCCTCTCTCAGCACTCCCTCCCCCTGGTGGTGGATGACCAGCTGGGAGGACTTGCTTGGCTTATTACAGAAGGAAAGAATGGAATTTCTGACAGGTGGCCTAAGAAGCGGCATCTGCTTGGCCAAGCCTGTGGAGACTGTTGTCAGAGTGCCTTTCTCTGGTCTTTTGAGGAAGTGAGCACATATATGAAAGTGCTTTTAGACCATCTAGTGGAGGGGAGTCCCCCTCCCCCAGTGACTATAACAGGCTCACACGAGTATTTGGAGTAGTCATGATGTTCCAAATGTACCCTCGTGTGGGGCAGCTCTTCCCTGTGTCAAACCCTTCCGCAGGCAAAGCAGGCTTGTGCTGAAGCAGAGGCCATCCTCACCCTTCTCCTTGCCCACAGGTGGCTCTCGAGGGCTAGTGTATGGGTGGCTGTGGCGTCGGGATGGGGTCCTTGCTGTGACCTGTGCCCAGGAGGGAGTGATCCGATTGAGACCTCGGGTGTCAGCGAGTAAGCTGTAGTCAAACATAACTGGCCTGGCCTGGGGCTTAAAGAATGCTTTCTACTGCCAATTCTAGGGCAGGAGTCACAGCTGAGAGCTGGGCTTCCTGCCTCTCACATCCAATAAAGAGATTGCTAACCCTGGAGTAGCTGATCCTTAATTCCCCTGGGCAGAGCTACAGCCCTCCTCCTGTCTTTAAACTCCAGGACTCCAGTAGTCCCCAGCCCTTCAGCCAAGCTGTTTTACTGGTGTAGAGGCCCATGGAAAAGGAAACATTGATCCTGACCTCATGGTAGGCTGAAGAGTCAATGCCAAAACATCCTCTTTGTATCCTTCTAGGGTAACCCCAGCCAAAACTTGTTTGGAATCCAGCCCCACAAAACGAATTCCTCTCAGTCTGCTGCAGACTCTTTCTGGAACTACTTTAGGGGCTCCCATAACCCCTCTTAGCCCCTGGTTGGTCACTGTGTCCTCTATGGCCCCCAACCCCCTGACCTGGGGCAGCCCCTTTTCCAGAAGTGGCCTTAAGACAGGTAAAAGTTAGTCCAGCACTGTTTTGATGAGCAGTTCCTTGAGGCTGGGGGGTGGCCCTGGACATATTTTATCCTTATATTTGATTTCTCTTCTTGTGGGGCTGGGGAAGCCACCACAGGTCTTTGGTAGAGTTTTATTCCTGGCTCCTTCACCTATTTTAATCACTTCCCAAATTGAAGCCTTCATCATCCATGCACACACATGATATATTTCTAGGTGGAACATGTAGATCTTTGCATTTTGTTTCCTTTGTCTGCTGTGGTAATATTTTATTTGTGCTCTAACAAATAAAGCTTGCCTGGGGATCAGAGGACAAAGCCAGCCATTATTTATATTAAACCTAGAGGTCAGTCAATGTTAGCACATGCCTTTAATCCTAGCATTCAGGAGGCAAAGATCCATAGGATCTCTGTGAGTTCAAGACCACACTGGGAACAGAGCCAGGCATGATGGTACATGCCTTTAATCCCAGCAGTAGTTAACTATAGAAGTCTGGAGGTCTGTACAGACACACAGGAAATGATAGGCCTGGGTGGAAAGAGGAAGTGATGTAGCTGGGCAGAGAGGATGTAAGGTGGCAGGGCACAGAAAGGTATATAAGGCATGAATATACAGGAAGTAACTTTCTTGGGCTGAGGATTTCCTAGCGGTAAGAACTTGTGGCTGGCTGACTTGTCCTCTGATCTTTCAGCTTTCACCCCAATATCTGGCTCTGTTTTTTTTTTTTTTAATAAGACTGTTTAGCAGTTTGTGTTACAGTCTGCCTTCATTTTGTTTGTGAAGTCTCTACTAGCTGGTGTCAGCGAGCTGACCCCTTTTATTTCTATGCATGTGTTAGTTAACTGCTTTCAAGTTTCAGGACATCACGGTTGTTTCTACTGTTGTAAGGTCATGTGGCAACTGCTGCCATGAACATTTGCATACAAGTTGTGTGCATAGGTCTTCCTTCTTCCACTTCTGCATGGGGTGGATGGAGCATGAGGGGGTAGGATGGCTCATACATTTGCTGTTCAGATGGATATTACAGTCATTTCCTGGGTCCTATCATAAAATTATGTTTAGGAATAGATAAAGGAAAATGGTAGGATTTTGTGTTTGTTTTTTAGCTCTACCTATTTAGAAATTGAAACAGACTTAGAAGAACCTAGAGGCAAAGGTGGGACACAAGGAGTGGGCATCTTTGAAACTTTGTTCTAACTGAGGACAAATCGTATCTTGGTAGGCTTAAAAACCCAAGCAAGCATGGTGATAAGAGTGGAAATAAGAATAGGGAGAGATTGTCTGCATTCAACAGGCAAGGAGAGCATGGGGGTCATTTAAGGATTGAGGATTCTATACAATGAGAATATACACAACATATGCATGTATGTACACACATATTCTAAGGGTGGACTTACTGTGAGCACTCTCATTTAAGGAGAATATCCCCAGTTTTGCTTAGATGAAGATGATACTTCAAAAGGTAAAGATAATGAGCACACTTGAAGTTCTCAGCTCAAGGTCATAGAGCAGATGTAAGGGAGGTTAAAATGGTGGACAGTAATACTTCTGGGCATGCTCCTTTTTCTCCAGAAAGTTCCACCTAAAAAAGAGAAGGCTATCGGCATGTTGAAGTTATATTGATAAAGAAGTTTTGTCCCTAACGGTAGCTGCCTGGCTTACTAACATTACTACAGTTCAGAAATTTATTTCTGCGTTTAATGTGGTAAGTTGGTCTCTACAACCTATTTTCAAAATGCATCTGAATTTTATTTATTCTTGTCCAAGCCAATGTCATCTTTCCCCCAGATTATGACAGAAAACTTCCCCATGGATAGCTGCCTCTATTCCCATAACATCCCGAGCTCTTACAAAGCACAAATCAGGAAAGAGGGAATCATTCAGTCAGTAAAGTGCTTACCTTGCACTCATGAAGACTGAATCAGTCTCTAGAGACTGTTTTAAAACTCTAGGCCCGGGGATGGGCTTGCAAGCCCAGTACCGGAGAGGCAGACGTAAATGAAACCCTGGGGCTTGCTCACAAGCTGGCCCAGACTGCTCAGTGTGTTCCAGGCCAGTGAAAGACCCTGTTATAGTAGATATCTATTCTATCTATGACCTTGAATCACCACCCCTAGAGATGTGGCTGGTAAAGGGCCTAACTACTTATGACCTTGAATTACCTGGCCCCGGGGCATGGCTCAGGCTACCCTTAAGACCTGAGACCACTTAAGCTGCTCTCTGCTCTCCCTCATGGGATTGGATGCTGGGATGGACTCATGCAGAAGAACAGTATGGGACTGTACCTCAGCCTTCCAGGACCCTACAATAAATCTCTCATGCTGTAGTGAGTCTTCCTCCCTAATAAATTCCTTTACACTTTAAGGTGTAATTCTTAGATTTCTAGCATTACCTTGTCTCATGAAAAACACAAAGGTAGTGGTATCTGAGGAATGACATTTTAGGATGTCCTGTGGCCTCCACACCTCCATAAGAATACATACACACATGCACACATATATGTACACACACACACACACACACACACACACACACACACACACACATACCTGGATATATGTGAAAATTCACACAAACACATACCCCCAAATTAAAAAATATAAGTCAGCTTATTTTTGCACCCCGGTGACTTGAGCTTCCTAGTGACTTTCCAGTGTACTGACATAAACCCAAACTTCTTACCATGTTCTGTGAGGCTCTGTGTGGTGTCTGTTAACTCTAGCAGTAGCTCCATTGGCTACCGATCTTCTTTGTGACCTTTCCATAGTTAAGAGTGGAGATCTTTCTCACTAGATTCATGTTGTTACTCTGGAAATGGCTTCTGCCTTAAACATTCTTTTCTCTGATCCTCTCAGTAGAACCTTTTCAATGTGCACTTCTCAACTCAGACGCCTTCCACTGGCCATGCTTGCCTCTTCCAGGGCCAATTGCACCCTGTAGCTTCCTCATGTCCCTTACCAGAGTCAGCCATCACTTGGTGCAAACATTTGTTTATTTATTGTCCTCGTGACACTGTAGGTCTGGTCTTTATAAAAGGAAGGGCCTTGTGTGGCTTGTTCCTGGTCATGTTCCTGGTGCCTAGAACGGTGCTTGAAATTCAATAATTACTTTCAGATTAAAGAGCTCTCTGCCTGATGACAGGAACCTCAGGGCTTGCAGCCAAGGCTGAGCTGCTGGCCTTTGTCTAATTGGATTTCCTCAGTCAATACAGACTGAAGGTAATCATGCCTGTGACAAGCTTCCTGTTCACGTAGCCAACTCACCTGGTTTACCCTAATACTCCATTCATGTGGCTATGATGGGGATATGTCCGTGACTGTGACTGCTAGTAAACACCAGTGACACCTTCATTCAGTCACATAAATCACTTTGTTGGGTTATATTGGGCCATTGCTCGATGGTTGCTTGTAGATTATGTCTTTTTAGGTATGAATTAACCCATCAGTGGTGTCCAAATGACTGGTTGTTCTTTTTAAAATCTTTGTTAAAGCTTTTCTTTGTTATAGCAATCCATGCCATCAAGATATTCAGGTGTGAATGCCTCTCTGTCCGTACTTGCACTCATCTTTTGTTTATTGCTCAGCAGCTGGATATTGGATACAGATGTATGGCACCACCAAACTATAGCTTCAGCTTACTCACCCTTGTTCTTGTGGGTGTCAGCTACCATGGTTGTCAGATTTTCAATGGTCTCAGTGGCCTTTTCTCTTTGCTGTTACTCTCTGTGATTAGGCCATTGATGCAGGGGAGGAGCTTGGTTCTGCCTCAACTTGATGTGCCATGCTTTGTTGACACCCATGGGATGCTGTGGGATTTTCTCTAGCAACAATGGGAGACCTGCCCTTTTCTGAAAGGAGAAGGAGGAGAAGTGGATGGGGAGGGAGAAATCTGGGAGGCTTGTGGTGAGGGAACAAGGGGAGAGGAAGGAGAGAGGAAACTGTAAAATAAATGAAAAAAAATAATAAAAAAAGAAAAAAATTACCAATGCAACTAAGCAATCAGCTGAGTTTAAGATAGATTGAGTGGTGTCATCCATGATCTATAGAAGTAGAAGAAGTAAGAGCTATTCAGAACATTAGACATGCAGACGTTGTGATTTTTGAGAAGAAAAATGCTGGGGGATGAGGACTGGGGAAAGGGGTCCCTGGCCAACATCAGCTGAAATGCAGGTTCTCCAGTCCAGAGGCACTGAATTCTGCAGGCAAACTGAGGGAGCAGGGATGTTGTTGTTTTGTGGTGATTGTTAGGTTTCTGGCGCTCCTCCAGCTGCATGACTGCACATGCGCAGTTCAGTAGCCAAGCAAGGGATCTTACGTCTTATGTCATCTGTGCACTGCATGATCATTCAATCACTCAATGCACAAAGTGCGGTCACGCAATCTGCACATGCATGGCATAGCTCTGTAAGCCCACGTGTGCATGTGCAGGGGGAAATCCTTAAAAAGCCAGTCACAGACTCCTCCCCTCTCTTCTGATCTTTCCTCCTCCCCCCCCCTCCCTGCAGGTGTCTTTCACAGGCCTGGTCACTCTGTTCTGTCTCCCCCACCCCCATAAAGCTCTCTGATACTGGGTTTTGTCATGCCTCATGACCTTTCCTCACAGAGTAAAAGTGCCGCATTTAAAACCAACAGTGATACATTGTGTGTCCTAATAAACTTGCCTGAGAATCAGAGAAGCAGAGCAGCCAGCCACTAGTTCTTACCTCTAGGAAATTCTCAGTCTAAAGAGAATGAGTTCCTGTTTCCTCAGGCCTTATATACCTTTCTCTGTCCATACATCACTTCCTGTTATTAAAGGCATGTGTGCTTCCCAGTACTGGGTTTAAAGGTGTGTGCCACCATGGCCTGGCTCTGTTTCCAGTGTGGCCTTGAACTCACAGAGATCCAGGCATATCTCTGTCTCCCGAGTGATAGTATTAAAGGTGTGTGCCACCACTGCTTGACCTCTATGTCTAATCTAGTACCTGGCTCTGTCCTCTGATCCCCAGGCATGTTTATTAGGGTACACAATATATCATCACATTATTTGTTTTTTCTTCTTTGGGGCACCCACCACCCAGCTCCCAAATAAATCATACATGGAGGCTTATTCTTAATTATGAATGCCTGGCCTTAGCTTGGCTTGTTTCTTACCAGCTTTCCTTAACTTAAAATTATCCCATCTATTATTTGCCTCTGTGTTTTTCCATTCTCTGTTTTTGCTGGTTGTGTAGCTGGGTGGCTGGCCCCTGAGGTCCTCCTCCTTCTCTGGCATCTGTCTAGATGAGGTTGGCCTATGTGCATACCTGGGGGAACTGTCTTGTCTGGCTTGAATTTATGTGGAAAGATCCAACCTAGGAGTGGGTAGTCCCGTTCCCTGGGTTTGGACCGTGAACTGTGTAAGAGATGAGACATGGAACTGAGTGAGTCTGCCAGCATCCATTTCTCTCTGCTGCCTGTGGATGTGCTGAAACTGGCTGCTTCCAGTTCCTGTTGCCTTGAATTCTGCAATAATATACTGTAACCTGGAGTTGTAAGCTAAAATAAACCCTTGATTTTGGCTGTATGTGTGTGTGTGTGGGGGGGGCATGACTGGAGGCAGGGGCAGGTCACAGCATCTTATCACAGCACAAGGAAAGAAATCAGGACAGCTGCTTTCATTATGTGTCAACTGCCTGCCTTTTAAACGGTTCTCGCTGTGTTGCTAGTTATGTGCAGGCCACGGGCCACTGCGATGTGTTGTTGGAATGGGTTGTGGTGATCAGAACCGACAGGGCTGGAGGCTGCCGCGGGCTTGTGAAATCCCCGTGCCTTCCTGAACTCAGCCTCACACTCTGCTCTTGTTCCAAGCAGTAGCTTCTCTGACGTTTGACGCTGATCTCTCAGTGGCCCCACTTTCCTTCTTCATTTGCATCACTTCTGACACGGTCGCCTTTGGCTTCTGCTTCTGACCCTGTCAGGTATTAGACTGAGGTCGGAAACCAGCATCTAGGAAATGCCTTTCCTTCCACGGAACATCCATGAGTTGCTTTTCAAGTCTTGTGGAAGGAGGAGAGTTCAGCAGGTGCTTTGTTCCCACAACAGAGAAGAAAACCAGTTCATAACTCTGTTACTATCCAAAAAATCTGGACTGAATTTTGTTTCCCGAAAAGCTTAAAGCAACGCAAGGTGTAGGACCAAATAAAAGCCATTCGTGAAGTATGCCTGTTAGGGGAATCCTCTGTCTTCCTGTGGGTTAACTTTCTCATCTATGCTGTGATGTAACCAGGAGTTACTTGGAATTCTAATTCTTGTTATAGTTTTCACTCCAGGGCTGGTTTTCAAAGTGTGTTCCCTGGACCAGCTGTGGCATCAGCTGGAAAAGTGCATGCCAGTTCTAAAATAGAAACTCTGAGTGTGGGTGGGGTCAGCAGCTCTTGTCTCAGCGAGACCTCCGGGTTGAAGGTAGCTTGGCTAGCATACCTGGCATGGTATTAGCATTGGGTCTGACAAGAACGTAAACATTAGTGGTCCCAAAAGATGTGTTTATGAATAAAAGAAGTATTCTGTAAATGGCAGAGATTAGCTGAGGATTTGAACACCAAAGGGTTCTTGGAGCCTATACTAGTTTAGTGGGTTTTTTTTTAATGCATAAAAACTTACTTTGCACTTTGGTTTGTTTTAATATTAAAAATACTTCTAAAATTACTTTTAAAACGAACACATAGTGAAAGTGTTAATTAAGTTATATTAAACAACCCAGAGAGAAGGTGCTAAATTGCTCCTACAGCTCTGATGGCCTCTGGACAATTTAGGGTTATCCTTAGAGTGACCTGAATTTGGGGTGCATACATGCGATCATGTGACTGATAAGTCAGTCACTGGGCTGACCAGATGGGGTCTCCCTTCTGGATGTGTTATGCTATCTGTCCCATTTGCCTAATACGAATTCCTGGGTCTTTCCAGACAATGCTGTTGGTGTTTCTGTGGATCTGTAAGGATGCTCATATGTTTCTGCCATGCTCCTCTTCTAGTGTCTGTCTGCCTGTCTTTGAGAGCTCAGCCTGGTGGACTCTGGGCTGTTTAGTCTGTGTTGAGGGGTAGAGTAGAGACTACACACTGGTAGAATTACTTTTTCTTCTGGAGTCTGAGTGAAAACTCAGAACTGGTTTTCAGTTCATTTCTTATATGACTAATAATAATAATATAATAATATAAATATATAATAATATAAACATAATGTAGTTTAATATATACTACTGAATATAATAATGCAATATAAATCCACATATACATGTGAGTGCATATATTTGTGTATATATAATCATATACAAATATATACACCTATTCTCTGTATCTATATATCACATAGATATCTACATATATATGTATCTCATATATATATATATAT